>JACJUY010002537.1:47789-68224 GCA_014220935.1 Platorchestia sp. MABIK | reverse complement strand
TGCACACGTACACACATACACACACAAGTAAGCATGTGCGCAAATATCAGCGTAAACTAGTCAGTATAAACTAGCATTCCAATCGAGAAACACCGAGAAAATACCTTTTATTACGGCCTGAATTTTATGAAACTTCCGTACTAGAAATGGTGAAATAGTGCCGTATTGAAGCATTAAATCAAGAAATTGACTGGGCTCCGAGATCCCCAGATCTAACACCGTGTGCTTATTTCCTATGGGAAACCTAAAGACGAGAGTATATTCTATAGGTCCCCTTCAAAACACTGAAGAATTGAAGGAAAAAGCTAACGAATTCATGGTTTTAAGAAATGATCGACAGTTAATCAAGCGAGTTGTTTCATCGATGCGATCAAGTGCTCAAAAGTGCGTGGACAGAAATGGACGACATGGAGCTTAAATTAAATTCCTGCCTTAAAAGGCAGGAATTGGAGCTTAAAACAAGTTCACTTTATTTTTAATAAAATTGTTTACTACAAAGTAGTTGTAAGAACTTCTTTTCTAAAACTTTAAATAATGATAAATTGTGGCGTGCACATTTTTTTGTTTGGCTTTTCTGCGCAAACATGTTTCTGACCGCCTTCAGTAGAATGATTCCTGGTAAATATTTTTGCATATATTATTACAAAACATGCAGCATTTGTTGAAAAGTGTTCAACGAAGAAATGGTCGAAACAGAATCAAAACGCAGCAAACGGTTTTTGAATTAAATAATTTTTATTTTGGGTTCCGTCTTTCATGGGACATCCTGTATGATTTATCTATGTTGAATTACTTTTGATAGAGGAATAAAACAAACAAAAAAGACACACGTTAAAAAATTCTTGGCAGATAATTTTTTGACCGAATTACAACTGTAACTTTTGAAGAAAGCCAGGATTTTTGACGGTGCTGGTACACTGGTTGAACATTGAGTAATTATTCCCATGATGAAATAGCACGTACTTCGTTGTCCACTTAATAGCTGGCTTCTTGAATTATACCTACTCCCACTCTGCTCTTTGGACTCCTGACCACTACATAATGACTGCAAATTTCTGCCTCCTACGGATTAATATTCTTTGATTTAAATTTCAAATCGGAGTTATTTTGAAACCGAACTGGAGGCATTGAAACCAGAAAAGGAAACGTATTTAAACTTCATCGAATATCTGTGTCTTTCGCGCAGGCATCGCTGACACTACGAGTGTTGCCAGCGTGTCTGTCGACCTCAGCATTCCAGGGCTTTACTCGCGGCTCCCGGTTTGTGGTGGCCGGGTGGGGGCGTACTGAGGGTGAGTGGGGGCTACTGAGGGTGAGTGGGGGCTACTGAGGGTGAGTGGGGAGTACTAAGATTGAAAAGAAAGAGAGAAAAACAGTTTATTTTTAATAAAGTGGAAAAATGAAATGTTCAACATTGGTTATTTAAATATCTTAGCGTTGCAAAATTGATTAACATCTTTAGTTGATACCCTTAGATCTTAGTCGATTAACATCTTTAGTTGATGGTTTAATTGATGTCAAAAGAAAAATGATTAAGAAAAAAGCACAAGAAATGCGTTCCCTTCGTTGCCTTAATCTGATTTTAACAATGAAAATAAATACAAGTAACAAAGAAAACATAATCCTAGTGATGCATTGTTGAAAACTCTCTCGTATGTGTGCACTTATATTTAAATATGAGCATACGAACATAGGAACTAGTGATAAGAATGATTGATATCAAACGTAAAATGGGCAGATTTAAATTATTTTCAGTTTTAGAGAGATTTACATTATTTTCAGGTCAGCATTCGGGACTTGGGACAATTTTTCATTCTCACGTATCAACTGGAATGCCAAATAACGAGCTCTGAAATAGTGTTTTTTAACATAACACAAAATTTATGAGATTTCCGACGCTAATAATAAGAGTTCACCGTAATCAAAAACATGAAGACTGTCGTACAATGCTAACTATAACATTTGCGACATGGCTGGAACATTGCGAAAAGTTAACTACCTAAAATAGCGTGGTCATGATATATTCAGAAGGGTGAGAAACAACAAATTGTCCCACGAGACTAACACGAAACATTTTAGGACAGGAATATATTTGTACATACATGTATATACGAACTTCACATATACACACACGGACCCAAATAATCGCGTACGAGCAATTACATTGCACACTCGTAGTACAAAAATGGGGTACATGTGATGTAATGACAGTAATGTAATGAAAGATAGGATAATTAGCTATAGAAATTCGAACCTACTTTTCTAGTAGGAGCTTCAGCTTACAATTTATTATTGTGTAGACGCAAGACAACGAACTATCTTGGCGTTGAATTCCCTTAATGTTTGAGGGATTTTGATGCTCTGGGGAAGTTTGTTCCACAGTAAAGCACCTGATATTGACAGATCTTTCTGCCCAATGTTAGATGAATGATATTTGATTAAGATATTATGTTTCTTATTGGGCTTTAGGTTAGCGACGGGTGGGGGAATGAAATTGCTCTAGTTCAGTATTGCTTTGAAGAGGATATAAAGAGGAGAATGCGTGTTGGGCTTTGTGAACGAGAAACCTGTCCTAAATAGGAATCCAGCTGAGCTTATTTAGGAGAGGTGTCATGTGATCACTCCTTATGAATTTTCTTTTGTATCCCACCTTGGGTGCGAAATTCATGGATTTTTGTTACTCTTTTAGAAGATATTGAGGTATATCTCTACATACTAGACTACAATAGGCAATACGCGATAAAACTAAAGATTTAATGACTAATAAGCTAGATTTTTCATCGAGCATACTTTTTCTACGATGAAAAAACACAAAATTCTCGTAAGTTTTGTTGCAAATTTTCTTAACGTGAAATTCAGAAGACAAGTTCCTATTGAACCAAGTACTTAAATTTTTTACTTTTTTCTGATGGCTTAATATCATCATTCACGACAGTAAGAGCAAGATTTGAAACTTTTTTGCTGCGTCTTTGGATCCAAAAATAATGAATCGCGTTTTACTCACATCGTTTTTCAGGCCATTTTGGTCATCCGAAGATTCTAGGATGATCAATAGAACTTCAGCCACAGATTACTTTTGTGGTATTTCTGGTACAGAGATTGTCATTGCAATTTGAACATCATGCATACATAGAGATTCGGGTGTTAGAAGGCATTGGAGGGAAATCTTTAATGAAAATGGAAAGCAATAGCGGGCCAAGAATGGATCCTTGAGGAAAACCAAAATTGTTTTGAATGAATGGAGACAACTTGTAATTTAAAAGGACTGCATGAGACCGATTTTATAATTAGCTTTTAAATCATTGCATGTCAACTCCTAAATTCAATATTTTCCGAAGAACTCGTCATGTTCGGCGTTGTCGAATGCTTTGGAGAGATCGAGTAGCGGCAAGAGTGTTCGAGATCGAGTAGCAGCAAGAGCGAGGTTGCATGGGGGAGAATGAGGGTTACTGAGGGGAAGCTGAGAACCGAAGGGAAAAGGCAATACAACTGTGCATTTATTAACAGGACATACTCTCATTATGAAATAATACGCACTTGTTGCTCATTTGTGTACTTGCTTCTTGGTTAGTACCTGCAACCACTCGTACTCTGTATTCCTGAACGCTAGATAATGTAGGCAAGTTTCGGTCTTGTAATGATTACCATTATCATATTTAAATTTAATTTTGAAATTTTTTTAAAACCTAACTAGAGGAAGTAAACCAGAAAGGGAAATGTATTTCAACTAAAAAAAGAACAGTTTTAATGAATGAACAAAAGTATCGTCAATTTAAAAACGAGGGTACACATGTTGTGTGTGTTGGTATGTGTTGTTTGTGAGCGTCGTGCGTGTGTTTGCAAGTGTATACTCGTTTATATTAATTTTGTTAGTTGCACCCGAATCTTTTGTCTGAGAGTGTTAGATTCACTCACTTGAGATGGTCTAAAAGTTCAGCAAATGATCTTTTCCCTCTTTTTAACCGAAGAAATCAATTCTCAGTAGGTCCTATTACTACTCCTAAAGAGAACGCTTTCATAACAAAAACTTATACTAATTTCATAAATACGTAACTGAAGGTCTGACAATATTACAGCAATGACGCGTGACGAGAAGGATTAAAATACCCATTTATTGACAAAATAACAAAACAGCCGGCACTTAGTCATTCATGGTACGCATTTAACGAAGCATCAGAATGGAAATAACATGAATAACAATCTACATAGAACAAATCGTTCAAAAAACTTGAATAACGACCTACAATGAACGATGCATTAAAATAGGAATAACTTGACCAAGGACCTATAATGCGCAAGCATTACTATAGAAATGACTTGAACAACGGCTTACAATGAACAACGCATCAAAGTAGAAATAACTTGACCGACGACCTATAATGAGCAAAGCATTAAAAAATGGCAATAGCTTAACTAACGACCTACAATGGACAAAGCATCACAATAACTTGAAAACCAACCTATAAAGAATAAAGCAATATAATGGCAATAACTTGACTAACGACCTACAAAGAACAAAACATTAAAATAAAAATGACTCTAATAAAAATAGAAAAAACTTGCGTTACGACTTACATATAATTGCGTTCTGCAGCGAACAGATCCGGCAGCAATAAGCCGATGAAGGTAAACATCAACTACATAGAGTCCAGCAAGTGCTCGCAGCTCTTCAAGAACTCGGCAACCAACCTGTCCTGGGGCATCACTTCTGACCTCATCTGTGCCGGGAAGCAGAACGCGAGCTCGTGCCCGGTCAGTACTGCTCAGCACCTTCCTGATGATCTATACCTACCTGCTGCTCATTATCTTCTTGTAGTCTACTTGCTCCTAATTACCTTGCTTGCTGCTCATTATCTTCTTATTGCCTACTTGTAGCTTATTACCTTCGTATTCATTAGTTACTGATAATCTTCTCAAAACTGCTTTTCAACAGGATTCTTACATGATGATTGTTGGTATTTACATATATAAAAAGATTTTCAATTATTTCTCTATGTGTATTCATTGTATTCTTGCCAGTTTATACTGAATTCCTTTCACATTATATAGTACTCTCTTATTATCTTGAATTTACATTCATGTTATTCATCTAGGTCCACTTTCGAAATCCGTGAGGGGCGAAAGAGAAGTTGAATCACACTATAAAAGGTGAATCAGACCATGAAACTTCTGCAAAGAATATTATGTAGGTACGCCTAGTGGCGCTATGGGTGAGCTAAGAGGCTGAGAAGCTGCAAAAGTCCTTTGGGCTTCCCTAACATGGATGTGAATACTGACGAGATTGGCATACTGAAAGGTCAATATGGTAGCAGTACTACACCCGAGGTTTGCACCCTGACAAAATTAGCAATTTATCATTTCGAACGGCAGCCACTCACATTGAAGGGTTTTTTGGGAGCTCTGTGGACCCACAGTCAGATACGAATTAGTACAATTCTAGTTGTTTAAACTTATGCATCTGGTTGACCGATAATAACAATATTTACAGTCGGCACTGGGGTGACTATGGGGAAATATTCACATCTCTTGCTTTACCATATTCTATCTTGCGTAAAATCACTGTGCACCATCAATACTAATATAAATATTGCGTTCACTTCAAGTTGACGCAAACAACTGTACGCTCTTTTTACGTGCATCTTTTAGGTAAGCGCCTCGTCTGCGCTACTCGTATTTGCATGGATCATTTTATAAGTGCCCTGCCTACATTTGCTGGGCATTTTGCACAGGGCGAGAGCGGGGGCCCCCTCATGCAGGAGACGGACCTGCAGGCCATGCCCAAGAGCCGCTGCAAGCCTCGTGTGGTGGCGGGGGTGCTGAGCTTCGGGCCCCCTTGCGGACAGTTCCGCGCCTACACCCGAGTTGCGTCCTACCTCGACTGGATCACCGCTATTGTCGCGCCCGGTGCTCATCCGAACCCCGGAGCAAAATAAATTACTGTGCACTTACTTACTAATTGGCATGAGCTCTAACATGCCGCTTTCTTCTACTAACTGCTTACACGGAGAAAATTAAATTACTTTGCACTTACTTGCCCAGGGCCAGTGCATTTACATGCTGCTTTCTTCCACTTGCTGCTTCCACGAAAAAAAGAAAATTATTGTACACTTACATACTTCTTTCTTCTACCTATATAGAGCCTTCATAGTGGTTGCGTAGTTTTCTTAATATTAAGTATCTTCTAAGGTCATGTTAAGTATGTCCCGTATAAGTACATACATATTAAGTATTTCAAGGGAGTGTCGCTTCATGTCGACGTAGTGATCGTTTGTGTATTTCAACCGATTCAAGGGCTAAAATATGAGATTAATCATTGGAATGAATGATTCTAAGTTTATGGAAGTACACATGCCACTTCATGTTTATTCAGCATGACAAGTTAATTACGGCCAGTTCAAATGAATTTCAATATGTGACTCAAATTGAAAATCGATTTTAGTGTTCCATATTATAACTTATACACACCAAATCGATCGTGTATGCCTTCATTTAGTTTTGGGTATACATGAAAACTGAGTTTGTGAGATGTGGATCTGCCGCAATATTTCCTCAGTGACCAACGGTGGCTTACACTAGTCAGTGCATTAATGAGGTCATAAGGAGTAGCCACATTAACGTGGTCACAAGAAGTAGCCACATTAACGTGGTCACAAGGAGTAGCCACATTAATGTGGTCACAAGGAGTAGCCACATCAATGTGGTCACAAGGAGTGGCCACATCAATGTGGTCACAAGGAGTAACCACATTAACGTGGTCACAAGGAGTAGCCACATTAATGTGGTCACAAGGAGTAGCCACATTAATGTGGTCACAAGGGGTAGCCACATTAATGTGGTCACAAGGAGTAGCCACATTAATGTGGTCACAAGGAGTAGCCACATTAATGTGGTCACAAGGAATTTAGCAGCCTACAGAAATGAGCTTGGCTGCAAAAAAAAAAATGTGAAGTTTAATTTGTATGACCGCATTTCCTACTAGCTTCCGTGTTTTGTACTTGCCTCTATGAACACATATGATTGCCATTATATGATGCATTACGACGACACACGCTTTTTTCAACCTTAACGCACGGATACGAACAATTATTCTGTAAAAAATTGATGAGTTTTACCCTGGTGACGTATTTCGCTCATCAGATATTCGTCTCCCATCAAGATTTTCGTTCCTCTTTTTACATAATTGTGAACAATTTCTACGTAGCGCATTAAGTTCGCCGCTTAACCCTGCCTAATTCGTATGTGTGTTCTGTCACCCTAGGCTGCTCACGCGCGTACATGTTAAAAATGTCAATTATTGCAATAAAAAAATTAAAATAAATAAAGTGAATTTGCGACAGAAGTTTTCTTCATGACATCGTGAGCAGTACTAAGACAAACGAAAGAAAAAGAGCAAAAGGTGAATAAGCGGAGTGGAATATCTACAAAAGAGGTCTCCTTTGTCAGTAGTCATAAGAACATTTTCATCGGTGGCGGATTTGTGATGTTGTTCATGAAAAATTTGTCAAATCCCAGTATTGACCGAATCTAAAGGCTTCTGCTCGAGGAACAATCAGGTCGTAGGCACATTCCGTTACGATTAATTGAAATCTAATAAGTTCATTAACAATTTTCTTTCCTGTTATATATATGCTTAGCCTTAATATTAGTCTTACGAAGTCAAAATTTCACGCGGCATAGGTTCGCAGATGGCTTATAACTTTGTCTACTATATTTCTGGCAAGGTCTACTTTGTCTACATATTTTAGCGTTCATATGTAGCGAGTGTTGTAGTCAAACGAGAATGTCAGTTTTCTGCGAAAAGTTTGAAAGACGAAAGCATCATTTGTTTTTTAAGTGTGAAGAGTAGTCGACCGCCTTATTTGAACAGCTTTTATATTGGAATGTTCAGCACCATCAGGTTTTAAGAAAAATTTCGTTGCGTCTCCCATATTTGAAGTAGAGTAAACTCTATGACAAGGTATTTTATATTCGCAAAGTTCAGATGACTTTTTCACTGGAGGAAGAGTTTCCGTATCCAGTATGACGTTGTAGATAATTTCTTCGTAATCCACACGATCTCGGAAGGCACTCTGGAACTTTCGAGCGCCGTCCCAAAAATTTGAATGAAAATCTCTTTCCACATGAAATGAAATCCTCAACATGTCCACGTGAGGACCAAAGGAACTATCTGCTTCACACCCCCAGTACCTTCTTTCATTGACATCGTGGTAGGAAACGATAGCGTAAGTGCCTTCTGACATTCCTGCAGCTTCTTAGAACAATTCCACTAACGCGCTTTGCACCGCGGGACAATATCAAGAATGCACACTCACTTTCTCTAATTAACTTTTCTTAAAGCAGCTAAGGCCCGGTTGAAATAGGCTGGGAAATTTTTGTACTAGCCCATCAGGTTGAGCAACAAGCCTATGCACGCTGCCTGCCACTATAGTTAACCCGAGGGAATCAAACAGGTCTCTACCTAGCAATGCTGGTCCCTCCCTGTTTACAACTACAATATTTGCTAGCAGATGAGCCCTAGCACTAGCTTCAAGCTGGATGTTAGTCCTAATTTCTTCACAAACTACTAGTTCAGCCCCACCATAAGTCCTGAGCTCAACATCAGGTCACATTCGGCCATTTTCTACTTGGTGTGCAATTTTGTCCCTCTTGTTCTGAAACGCCCTGTATAATTCTAAAAATTCGATGAAAACGCCATCCTAGCAGGTGCAAAAACACAGCATTTCTCAAATTCATCATCAGTCATTCCTCTGAAGTCTGTTGTGAGCTTCTGTAACTTAGGTAAAAAGCACAAAAGTTGCATGAACTGAGGAGACAAATTATTCCATGACACAGATAACGATTCTAAATTCAACAGCTTCCCTGATAAAAATAGCGTTCTTAGAGCTACTTCTGTAACATGTGATGAGCAGAGATCATTGCTGTCGGTTTCGATGGCCAAAGCCTGGACGTTGCCGCTGGCGAAGAGGTATTCTGCAACACACTGAGGCAAGACCGGCGACACCGATAAGCCGGTTAGCTGGTGGAAGCCACGACTATTTAGAGTGGGAGGAGTGAGCCAACACCCTTTGAAGGATAAAAATTTTAGATTTGGAAGGCTAGACAGCAATTCAAAGGCTTTCTCAGACACGTCTATTCTATTCAAAGAAAGCGATTCAATTTTTGAAAACTGAGGTTTTAGAAATTCAACTAGGAGTTCGAATTTTAAATTTTTGAAAGAATTGTCAAGGGATGGAGCCCAGTTTAATTGGATCGACTTCAGATGCTCTAAATGTTCCAATCCAGTTAAATTCAACAGAGTAGCTGTTTGAAAAATGCTAATAGTAAGGTGAGTTAAAGTTGGAAAAATTCCAGGAATGTTATGTTTAATAAATACTCCGCAATTTATGGATAAAAAACGAATAGATGAATGAAAATTGCTAAAATTTTCAAACATATTTCTACTTTTTTCGTCATAATTCATCCTGGCCAAAGAAAAGTCAATCCCGTCCTCACCCACATGAGGTTGAACGCTCAAATTCTGAAGCGTTGAAAAGCAACGAATGAGCAAGCAATAAGTTGCTAGAGAGACTGTTGAGTTAGAGATAGTTAATGACGTTAGCGAATCGGTCAAAGGAGTGGAGCATTCACAAGACATTTTTTGAGTGCGCATGCCTGATGTACTCGTTAGCTCATCTTCAATACCCAAGAAATATTGCACTATATCCTCCCGAGACAAGCGGGAAGATGCGAGGTATAGAGAAGTAATCTTCAAGTACTTCAACTGTTGTAAGAGATTTTTAGATCGAGATCGGATTTGCAGGCAACGAATGCGAGGAAACTGCTTAAGAACTTCTGGCAAAGTGTCCCATTCGCTCTTTTGAGCGACTTCTGGACTACGGGATGAAGGGATATAATTTGTTGATATTACTAGAGATGAAATCAAGCCGGCATAGTCTAAACGTGCAGTCGCGTTTAAAATCTTCAGTACAACAATTGGAGGCAAAGGAGGGAAGTCTAGCTCAACATCAGAGAACTTGAATTTGTCAAACAGGGACAAAAGTGTGAAGAAATCAGAATACCAATGAACTAATTTGTTAAAGTGATTGGCTAATTTTAAACGAAAAAGTAGTCGCTTAAGAGCGCTTTGGAGATTTTGTAGGAAACTGTTTCCAGGCATGAGCTTTGTTATTATAGCTTCGTATTTTTTTGCTCTTGAGTCAACTAAGTGCTGAAATATCGACTTTGAATTAGAGGAAAGATGACCACCGGTAATAATTTCATTCAGCAGTGTCTCGTGCTCGATTTGCTCAGGTGACTTATTCTTCAAATTTTCTTCGTCGAACAAATGTGCGGTGTCAATTTTCAGCGATTCAGCGTTGGAATTACTCGCTGAACATGAAGTATTTAAACTCAAGGCCATTGATAGACTTCCCTTCTGGGTCCGTACGCTATTGAGATTTTTACCAGCAGAGGAGACTAATTCAGAATCCAGAGAGGTTTTTTCCAAGTCTAACGGTAACAAGGGAGCGTTGTTATCCTGTTCAGGCTGACTGTTTCCCAGAGAGGGTAACATCAAATTTGAGGGCAGGGCACTGTTTGAAGGACCTTGAGAATGTTCAGAATTTGTCCGCAGTGCGATAGGCCTACGAGCAGGGCGATGGCTGGTAGCTTTAGAGGACACAGCAGCGGTCGAGAAGCTACCGAGCAGCCATTCTACCAACACTCCTCGGCTGCTGAGTTCCAGTGAAGCGGGAACTGTACGGACGCTGCCGGGAGTGCTTCTGACGCTCATCTCGCTTCTGGAACAAAGGGTAATAACTGAAATGGCGAAGTTAAAATGCAGACTTTATGACTTGGTAGTAAGGCTAGAAATAACCGAGAAAATGAACAGTGGGTACTCAGCTCTACTTCCAGTAGGTTTACTGGCTGGATATTGAGAAAATGAAGAAGACTCCATCAGTGATTTGGTTGTTTAAAAATAATTATTAGTACTATTATCATCAAGTCAGATGATACATACCCCGGTGGTTGAAGAGGGATTCCTTCAGTTGCACGATTAACAAACTGGCACCAGCACCCTGAAGGAGAAAGGTAGGAAAAGAAAAGAATAAAAACAGGTGAAAACGCAGTCTGCGCTACAGCCACGAGTTCACTGCCCGCTACCTCTCAAAGTGCGAGTCGAAAGCGAGGAAAGAGAGAGCCACTCGAGTTCTGATCAAGGAACAAAGCTGCGACAAAATTGAATTGTCCCAAACCTAACTCTACCTCCGACTAAAACTAGCGTGCAACAGTGGCAGCATGCGTAACCCTAGCATTTCCAGCGACGTGTTGGATCACCTCACGCAAGTTTTGTTGAACGTTGCCCAAAATCTTAGAGAATCTACACAAGCGCCCACACTGTCTGTGCTGGACCAAGGGAGACACCCTCTGACAGAGCTTTGCTGCAGCGCAATAAAGCCGATGAGCCTCGAGTTGAGGCTAATCATGTGGGAACCAAGCTTATGTCGGGACATTGGTAAATGGAAAAAACGGTTACAAGTAATCTAAGTGTTTTGGGAAAAACTGTAAGAACCGCAGCGAATAGGACTTTGTGAGGAGTTTTTTGTGTCAGGTAAGGCGAGCTAACCAGCAACTAGCTTCTCAAACACTTTGAAAAAATGGAGTAGTGCAAATAGGACATTTCTCTCCCCTGTTTTAGGAGGAGCACCCTTGGTGGTAGCAGAAGTGTTCGTGGAACTGCAATAAACCAGAAATTTTTCTTCTCGAACCACTGCCTGAAAATAACACTGAGCTTATGAGAAAGAACTAGGGCTAATCTTTGACACGTTTACTGCGATAGGTTAAAATAAAGTTCAACATTCCACTCAAATTTAATATCAATTTCAGTAAGCAATTTGGAAAATAGTAAACAATAACTGGATCGTGCTTTCATTTAGCTTTGATTAAGGATTTATTAGATTAAGTTTGGGACTTTTGGTCTACCAGCAGCATCATGGAAATTCCCTCCGTGTACATTGGCGGCTCACATCGAGACCAACGTGTTATATTTAAAAGGAAGAGCTTACCAGAGGTTCACCCAGTGCTGGACCATGCTCGATAAACAGTTTGTAAGCCGTCGTAAGCCACACGAGAGCTGTTATCAAACCAGAGTTTATCGCAAGACCTGACTCGCAACACAAAAGCGGGACGAATATGAACACAACGTCAGAAATAGCTGAGTTAAGTGACTAGTGTATCGCGTGAATGCCCCGTAATACTCCAAGGGAAGTTCCAAACAGCACCCCGCCCATCATCCCGATTTGGCCTGTTTTTGAGTAGAACCTTTTACCGTATATTTAACACTGGTACGACTTGTTCAATTATCAGGTAACAGTCGACAACCCAGTGATCAGAAGCACCGAGCGGAGAAGTGACAGAAACGCTGGCAACGTCAGGCACATCCGTCAGAACAAGATTAATTTAGTCGATTGCTTGGGATGTGCGATGGACTCTGAACCAACTGAGAGCCGCAAGACACATTATTGAACTTCAAGGCATCACATCTAGGCGTTCAGGAACTTTCGAGATAAAAGTTTAAAGCAACTGGCAGTACAGTTGTACAGTAAAGTACCTGTACAGTGCAGTACAGTTTAAAGTACCTCGCAAACCATAAAAAATACCCTAACGACTTTTTTTCTTTTGAGTCAAGATTGGGGAGAGCATAAGAGAAAGCACACGCTTCTGAAACGCTGAAAACTACAGGTTGGTTCCAAAAGGAAAGAGAGAAGAGAATTAAAGTTTGGCAATTTATGTACCCGGCGAATTTAAAAATGGAAAACGGAAAAAAACAACAGAAGGTGAAAAGAACATGCGATTTTGCGCATGATTTAGTGCCCTTGTGCTAATCTCTCTACTATGTGTGATTGATTGATTAAGAAGGAATCAAAAAGGGGGAGAAAACCATCAGGGCTTTATGTGTACAGAATAAACTAATGTGCTATTAATATAACTTAGCAGTTAATGCACAATTAATTAGCTGTATTAATTAATTCAAGCACAATTAATTCACAACGGTTAGCATCGAATGTGAAAGAGACAGAAAACTTATATTCAAACAAATATTCATTTGTAGTGTCTATGAACACATATGCAGACGTAAAATTCTGCTTAATTTATTTAACTTATATATATAAATATGATTTTCTTTATTTATATTTTATTTTTTTTCTTATATTTTGTTTATTTTGAGATTTAAATTTTATTTATTTATTTCTGACATTTTTATTCCTTTTATTTCAATAATTTTTGAACCTATTTATATGCACATATATAAATATATATTCATTCACACATTTGCGCACATTTATACAAGACCCTTTTTTACAGTCATTCATACACTAACACAATATACCTACAGCATACAACCCTACAACTATACTCGTGCGCACAATCATACCTGAAATAAAGAACCTTAACTACGCTCCTTAAGGTAAAGGTATACCCTCTGTTCCTATACAAGGGGTATGCACACACATTGTGTTTCAAAACACGCTCACCGTAGCTCCTACACCCAAAAATCCATTGGACCAGTTTGATCACTAGGAGTAGGCCTTCTCAAATGGCGTCACCGATGAAAATAAGTTTTTGGAAGCCCTCCAGTTTGCGCTATAAAAACTTTTGCCTGGTTTGATTGGAATTTGTATTGGGTTTGTAGAAATTATCGCTCTGATGGTGTAATGGGTCCAGGTCTCAAATGAATGTTGCAAAATGCTTGCCTGTTTTACGTTTACCTCATTCCCAGTTACTTCGAAAATTGTAGCGCTATCAGCAGGTTTGGAGATGCCATTGATCTTTAAATTTACTCTTCAAATAAGAGGTTTAGTTCATGGTGTAGTTGTAATAGTATTCAGGGTAGGATGAATAAGAAATGTTAGTAGAATATTTAAATATTGGGTGAGTACGTAGGATTAAAAGGGAAAGATCCTGGAAGTGTGACTCGAGGTTTGGAGGCAGTGCGAGGGTTCGGAATGAGGGGCCACCGCACCAGCACCCTCCTCCGGGCAGAGGGAGGCATTACAGCAAAAGTTGTACACTGTTCTCTATAGCGGGTGTTCTCAAAGTGGGTCCGAAAAATTTTACGAATTTAACAGTGGATGCAAAAATACATATTTTCCCAAGGGAAACACATGTGAGGGGGTCCTCAGCTTATTTTCTGCATTAAAAGTGGTTCTTGGTTGAAAAAAGTGTGAGAACCCCTGCTCTGCAGCATAAATCCAGTGCATAACTATAATGAAAATCCACCTAACAATACATCAATAGTTTGACCGCAATTGGTTAAACTGAAGTTAAATATTTAGCTCAAATTTGAAGTCAATTGTAGAAAGGAGTTTTGAAAATAGCAAAGATTAACACGATCGTTCATTCATTTAGTTTGAATTAAGTATTTATGAAAATTGAGTTTGTGACAACTGGTCGGTCAGCAGCATTGTAAAAATCCCCTTCGTGCCCACTGGTGGCGCACGTTGCGGTCAAAGTGTTAAATGAGTACAATCTCGCAAAACAGAAAAGATTAACGAATGCTTAGGATAATTAATACACTAGAATGTACAAAATAAATCGCAATCCTACCGAGCATCACACGCTCCCATCAGGTAGTCGAATCACGAAATGATACGTAAATGAAAACAGTGAGGGGAAACATATATCTGAACAGATCAAAAATGAATTTTTAGTGCTTTCTTGAGAAATTAAAAAATGGACGTTACATATAAGCAAGTATATTTTACATACATCACCGAGCACCGAATATACAGGGTGTTGAAAAACGAAGGATTAAAATTTTGACAGTCGGCAGGGAGACGCAAAATAAACAGTTTTCGATTAATACTAAAGATTTTAAAACTCTTTAGTTTTGAGACACAGAGATTTGAAGGTGAACGTTGAAACTCAGCTAATAACACTTCCGTTTCTGAGAAATCTCATGATAATAAAAAAAACAATAGCACAGACACCGATGTTTTATCAAACATACTTTACGAAAAACATTCGAAATGTCTTCACATGCTTTCATTCGAGTCTGGTCCTACTGTGTTTCCTAATGGATTGCTGGACAACATGCAAAAGTCTTGATTTTTCAGCAATGTTATCCGCTGCGACCGCTGTCCTTGAGGAAAATCGATCTCGGACTCCACCAGTAACTCGTAAATCGATGACTCCATGTGGCCCAGAGAAAGAAATCTAGATGACTCATGCCTGAGGATCTTGGGGCCATGCTACTGGTTCAGTTCGCCTGACTGACCTATTTGAACTCGTCGTTCAGATTTTTGAGTGGAATCCTGTCGGAATGGGGCGCAGCTCTGTCGTCCTGGCAGCACATGTGAAGGCGAGTACTTAGAGGCACGGACTTTTTTCTGCAGCTCTGTCAACACGTCCCCTAAAAACGTGTTACAAACTGGTACATTGACAGGAAAAGGCATCAGATGATAGCCCAGTGAGATAGTCGCCATTCATATTTTCAGTAGCTTATAACTGTAATTCCGCTAGGAAATTTTTTTTGAAATTGAAATGCAGTATTGCATTAAAAATCCTTTTAAAAAACACACTGAATATTTAAAACCTAAGAAGAATCAGTCGAACAATTTTGGCGCGTTAACTATTGGGGGCCTAGAAAGCAGCCCCACATTTCGAGCAGCGTCCTTATACTGCAATATTGTTACGTTAGAAGCGGCGCATACAAGAGCCCTTACTCTTCATTTGCTCTTTACCTCTTGCGTATTTACTTAGATTAAAGTTATGTCGTGCACAAATAATTTTAACGGAGGTAAATGACGATGATGCAATTTATGGCTCTTCAAAATTTTGCTGGACTCTAAAGCTGATAGCCGACCGAATTACACACAGCATCATGAATATAGTGACATCGTTTCACTTGGGTAAATTCTATTTATATTATTTATGTTCCCAATATGATCTTGTGGTTTGAATTAAAAAAATAGCAATAGAACACTCCTAATCATACGCATCCGAGCTCTCGAACAGTTTTATCGTAAAATACACACCCTACACTCAATTGAATCTAGCAACATGCCCACCTCTGGAAGACCACGGTTGTAAATTTTTCTAAGACCAGCAATAACCTCAATAACGCGAAGATAATAAAACCTACTTATTGAATGTGAAGCTGAGACGCTTAATTACCTTCACATCGAAAGATTTTATTACTTCTTATTTACGAAACACGTGAAGATACTGCGAAAACCTGATGAATATGTTATCAGTAGCTAGAGCTGTGAATTAAAAAAATGTAATTTATACCCATGCCCAGCGAGTGTTTCGGAAAAAGTTCCTGAAATCTATATTGAATATGCAAGTTAAAAATGTTGTTAAAATGAAAGGAAAAAAGTATTGAAAAATCATCGGGATGGTTTGAGAAAAGCAACTTGTATTATTCAATTAGCTACAATGTGACATCCAGTGCAAAGTGCTTACCATGAGTTTTCAAATGAGAGAAACCAAGTATATTTCGCTAGGCTGCAGCATCAACACACACCTGGTGACGGCCGTGGGCTGACTGGCTCTACTGCAGCAGCAGAAGTGACGCTACATGTCTCAGACCCGTTTGTCCCTCGTGTGGTGCCAGCTATTTGGTGAGCTCATTCAAGCAAGTAAAATAAGTTCAGTAGCTTCCCTTGATATTTACATTTATCCCTGAGTTTTTCACAGAGAGATTGTGGTTAGTGATATCCATATTGTCATAATTAAATGTAGTAAATGTAGTACGGTGCGTTGTCCTTATAGAAAAACTCGAAATGATAACAGTTGTGTATAAAAATACTTGATAGGATGAACTTTCAACAATGAGGCATCCAGTCAAAAAATTAATTTACCCTTTTTACGTGATTGCTAGAAAATCAATAAATTTCTTTCCTTATAGTCCATAAGGAAACAATACTGAACTGCTCCAAGCCCGGGTAGATGTATTTTTTTTATTTTCGAATGTAAGCTTTAATTTTTCTCCCCTTTCCGAAAACGATTCTTTCATCCGCAAATCAGAGGCGTTTAACTAAGGAACTATGTCGCCAGAACTCAAAATATGATGAATTAAAATTAACAATGAGTCGATTAAAATTTATCATTAAAGGTTTAGGTGAGGTGAACTGGGTATTGAGAGTGTTCATCGCATTGAACGCTTGATTTTAAACAAAACTGTTTTGTTCGAATCCTGGTGGTGCGGCTTCATGTATAATAATTCCGTTTGGACTTTATATCATTTGCAGAAGGCATAGTTCCTGAAAGTTTCGCTCCGGAAATTTTTAATCAAAAATGTCTACTCTTTTTAATGAGACAAAAAACAGCCAAATACTCATGTATGCACGCGAAATATACGTTGAAAAAGCACAGTTCTAAGCATAACAGTTTCTCTCAAAAAGAAACAACAGAAACATTCAACTGAGCACGTGAACGCACAGTGTTACACGTAGGTTCTGTCCAATAATTTCAACTGAGCACGTGAACTCACAGTGTTACATGTAGGTTCTGTCCAACAATTTCAACCGATCACGTGAACTTACAGTGTTTAGGTTACCCAGAGCGTAATCTCAACTGGGGAGGGGCATCGCTGGCGTAACTGCAGCGGCCACCCGCCAGAAGCACGACCGTTGCTGGCCTTGACTCGTCCGTTAGACGCTGCTGCAGCTGTGTGGTCCAAGGAGGTCTTGGTGTAGTCACTCGCTTCCTTGTTCGGCTCACTCAACAGCATTGCTCTCAATACCGCGTTCTCAGTGCATTGTAATGAGCATTTCTTATAAAATTATTAGAGCTGTATGTGGTTAAAAGCTCACAGGCTCGTCGTATTTTAAAAAAGAGGGTACTTCTTTTTACATAACTGCTACTCCAATGAACGGAGAATTTCAGTCTCTCTAAGGGCCCCTAACCAGCAGCAGTCTACATTGCAGATTTACACATGTGAACCGTAAATTTTGATTCAACTGATAACAAATGAATCTTTGCAAGACACACAAGTTACGAGTTGATGAACAATAAAAATATTGCTTTAGCACTACAGTAAATTAGCACTCCAAAACCCAGCAAATATGTTCCACACAGAATAAAATCTTCGAGCATTTAGTTAGCTTGGCTAACTGTGATTTTGGGAAGAGAGAGTTTGACGTTAATCACATCTTTGTTTTATCTTCAAGTTTCTTAAATTTGAACTTAGTAAAAATGGGTTCTTTAAATAGAGCAGCGCAGTAAAGTTATTTTGTATTTATTCCCCTTGAATCCTATTATGCTATTTCTGCATAGAAGGCCTAAATCCCTTTCTGTTAGGAGATTAGTTGCGAAGCTTAGTTGAGCTCGCAGCAATTCGACACCGCAACACAGAAACGCCACATGTAAACTGATTTAAAATTTTACATTTAAAAGCCGAAAAAAGCAGTTGCATTGAATAAAAATTTCAACGAACAGTAACCTTGTGCTCTTATAAATAATCAAAATATCATTCGGGAACTCCTTCCTCAAGGCGAAGAACACGTTCACGCCCGTGAGCAACTTGAACACTGATTCAGCGCAGAACTTCAGCGCATTCATATTTTTATCTCATATTTTCATGAGAACTTCAGTGCTTTAATATATTCGTTCTGCTTTAACATAAATCTCACTTCAAAATATACTGGGTTCAAATCTGTCGAGGAAAAGAACCAAAGTTCTTCTTACCATAAACTTAAACTCTCTTACCACCAGCTTTTAGACTGAATAGGGCGTCGCTTCATATGGATGGAATACCTGTCTACTATTTCACACAATTCTCTTGAGCAAAGGAGTGATCACTTCATCTTTCAACATGGGTAAATGAACTTGCTGAATAATTGATATCTTCAGCGAAAATTGAGTGTTTTCACATATCACACCATCCCTTACCATAAAGAAGTTATCTTTTGGAAAATTTGTCTTTGTTCGGAAACATTTCGAATTCCATGCGCCTAAACAGGGTCAATATGCAAGGCATGGAAAACTTCCACTGTGAGCAATATTTTATCAGTCCATGTACCAGAGCGCTGCGTGTATTCTCCCGGTCACAGAAGTGGGATTCTCTCGTGTTCTCTGCGCTCACGTATGTAAGTAGTCTGTAAATAGTGCGTACATCCTGCAACATATCACAGCGAAAATAATATCTAGAGTCATCAATAAATAATCGCGTCAAGGACAAATGGCGTTCGCAGACATGATTAACTTCTGCACATTTATACCCTGCTTGGTAAACTAAATTACAGTCTAGTTTTGATTAAACGGCAGTTTTACGTTCATCTTCAAGTATTGACGAACCCTTTGTTGTCTCCCGCTCAGGCTATGTTTTTACTTGACTCTCAAGCCTATGGAAGTTTCCAAAGAGAGGCAAATATTAGAAGTCGGTGAAATCTTCCCGGGTCGCCATTCCGGCTTTTGACCGTTTTGAGAGGAGCAATCGCGTGGCTTCCGGACGTGCTTAGGAATTGTCGCATTACCGAAGCATTCTCGGCCTTTTGCTTATTGCTTCACTTGAGATACGCGAGGGCTGATTTTAGAGGTAAGCCGAGCCTGTGGTAAGATTTCACCTCCTCTGAAATGACTGCGACACAGCCGCTACATACTATGATCTCGATTTGAAGACAGTGATCGTCAATGAGTGGGTCTTATTACTCCAGCTTTCGTTCGTGCTAGTTTTTTACCCCCTTAGTTTTATCTGTTATTTCGCTGATTTGTTATTCTTTCGCAATTTACATGCATGCATCCCGGCAATATGCGTTACTTTTTCTGAGATGGCCTGAGTGAGGCCATGGTTGTCAGTTCGAGAGTAGATGACAGCACACTATAGGAAAATTTGTTTTTTCCACTTTATGGTAACATTAGTGTTCTTACATGAGAATTTTAGTGGCAGACGTTCGGTTTGGTGATTTCTGAGAAATTAAAAACGATTTAATGAAAAAATAGCATCAGTGAAAGTTTTCTACTCCTCTCTTTCATTTTTTCTGAAATGTGATAGAATGATGAAAATACAGTACTGAGGTTACATCAATTGAGTAAAAAGAAAACATGTTAGTGCTCGTAGGTAGAAGCAAATGACGATAATGCGCTGAAATAAAAAGAAACCTGAAATGCTTGTTTCACGAGTGAAGCTGAAGAACGTGGATATACATATATATGTACCATCTCAGAGAAAATATTACTCTTTACTGATCAGAAATCGCCCGGTATTATGGAAAAATTGTCATTAAACGATTTCTTGTTTAGTTGACAGTGTTTTACGTTGAAATAAACGTATCTTTCTCGATGCCTTTACTCCAGGACTTTTGTGTAACACAAAGCAATACTGCAATAGCATGGTAGAGCACTTGGGAGAGGAGGAACTTAGGAGAGAAGGAACTTGGGAGAGGAGGAACTTGGGAGAGAAGGAACTTGGGAGAGGAGGAACTTGGGAGAGGAGGAACTTGGGAGAGGAG
>JACJUY010002537.1:0-42421 GCA_014220935.1 Platorchestia sp. MABIK | reverse complement strand
CACCTCCCGTACTTTTTGGTTCATTCGACTGATAGCTTTTCTCACACGGTTCTTAGCAATCCTGACGTGTCTGCCGTACTTTTTGGCCTTTAATTTTCAATTTTGAGCCAGCCGATCACAAAACTTTGCGTTTAGACTTCACGCTCAAAATGACAAATACAAAAAATGAAAAATTAATTGCTGGAGAATATTTTATTCAGTTCGAGTCTCACTGCTAGGTTTGTTATCTGAAATTTAGAATAGAATTAAATAAGTTAAACCCCTATAAGTGCATAAATATTTTTTGTATTTCAATCTATACTCTTTAAAAAAAATGTTATCGCAAATAAAGTTTCCATTTATATTGGACTTTACTTTACAATATCACTTCATATTTATGCAAACACGTAATGTTAGTTTGCATGGCAATTTTTCTTGTTGACGCTACACTATAAAAATTAAGAGGACACCAATTTTGACTGCGTAATGAGAGCATTCTTCTGATGTAAATTATTTTTGGGTGGGTAGAAATTCAAGCGCTGTTTTTTAATCACAGATATTTTCTAATTAAAAATGGCGAGGCCTTCAAATGCCTAAACGATCATTTCCGATTGAATGCATTTTTTTACGTTAGCTTATAGCACCTTAGTCCAACTGCTTAATTAATGTACTATTCTATTAGTATTATTATAATAACAAACATTAAGAGTGAAATATATGCATGGTGCAAGCAAGTATTACAAAGACACAAAATAAAAGCCTAGCGAGGTAAGAAAAAATGGGAATGAATATATTAATCTAAAACGCAAATTTTTCAAGAGGTGGTCACAACTGCTTTATGATGGTCGCCCACTCGAAGGAACTTATCTCATTTGGGGACACTAAGAAGGTCCGTTCGTGCTAGTGATGGGCGGGAGCGTAACACAAACATCATGGGGTTCCAAGTGCTATAGAACAGGGATTTTCACACTTTTTTCCACCAAGGATCACTTTTATTACAGAAAATAAGCTGAGGACCCCCTCACACGCGTTCCCCTTAGGAATATATAGATGTACTTGCATCCAATTTTAAATTCTTTAAATTTTGCAGACCCCCTGTCAAAGTGCCACGGACCCCTGGGGGTCCGCGGACCCCACTTTGAGAACCCCTGCTAGACATAGGGAGACTATTTTCTGTAGCACAAATTTAGCATGAACTCAAGTGTACCTATACTAGGCTATTCAGATGACGCCATTCGAAAAAGAATGGGTTTTTATAAGTTCCCCAGGGTCTCTAATAAGCAGCAAGAACATTCTACCTGTAACACAAATGATGCGACTTTTCGTATTATTTATTAGTTATTAGAAAACGATTTACTTGGAAATCGATGATATTGAAGTGCAGTAACTATAACTCCAGCAATTAAATTTTCAAAGCCTAACATTGTAAAATCCTTACGAGTGTGCAACATCTTCTTGAGACAAGATGGTTAAACTGAAAGGAGCATGGGAGACCGACTATCAAAATCTGAAGAAATAACCTAGCTCGAAGCGCTACGGATTGCTTGAGGTAAGTTGAAAATAGGTTTTAGGGTTCAAAAACAATTAAATAAAATTTTCCTTAGTTCTTAACAGAGTTTCTGTCTGTGTTTTAACCAAGGCTATCCTCTCGTCCTATTTTCATCGTAGAGTATGTTCTACATTTTAAATGCAAAATTACTCAAAAGTAACCAGCACCCAAGAGAAAAAAAGCGTTTTTCTTACAAAAAATGTGTCTGAAAATGCTCCAGCTTTCGAGGCGTTCAGCATTGAGCAGCGATCTGCGTGCATTGCATCACAGCTTCTATCTCAGCCTAAATGTGGGATGTACACAACATCATTACTATTATATAATCAGAAGAGTAGCTCGTCACGGCTTTTATCTCAGCCTAAATATGGGATGCAAACAATATCATTATTATTATGTATGTACAGTCAGAAGAGTGGCGCGTCACGGCTTCCATCACAGAAAGTCGTGAGACATTTTTGACCACACCGTTATTAAGTAAAAATCGTTTATTTCAATGGTTCCAATATTGTGTTTAAGTTTGCTTTACAAAGTGCCGGACACGCTGTATATATATATATATTCATATACAAACATATTTTTCAACTTTTCTTCACTTGAGGGCAGTTCGACAGATGATGGCTGTGCTCCAGCTCTTCACGACCTGTGATGAATGCAGGATAAGTTTTGTTCTTACATACCTCTCTTAATTTGATTTAACCTAACCTAACTCACTCATAACGAAAAAATTAAGCTTAAACAAGCCGAAATGTATTTATGTATGTATAAATATTCATCCATTGCGATCAGTTGTGATTCATCATCGGATAATTTTAATACTGGAAAGAGTTTCAAGTTATTGCTGCTCTAACTAATAATTGTTCACTGCACAATGTATGGGGAGCAAAGGAATAATTGATGTGGGCATAGAAAAAACATTCTAATGTGAACAGAACCCGAACGTGGGAACAGTACCCACTTCTGTACATGTATAAACATATATATATATAAATATAAGGGGGTATACTATACACCTTTAAACGTTTTTAAATTTAAGGGTTCAAATATACTCGTACATTCGAAGATACCTTCACCTGCATCAGCTACCCAGAGTGATACAATGCACATGTGCGGATAATTTAGTATCATTGAAGCGACCACCCCCTCTTTCATACTTACAAGAAATAATTTTTATTCAGTTAGGCAGAATGAATACTATAAACAAAATTAAAGTTTACATGATTAAACTAGAACTTAATAAATATTGTGAAAACTAATGTCGTGAAAAAATATAATTATGTCACCGAGAACAAAAATTAAGAATTTTCTACGCAGAGACACACTAACTAGCATGCATTTATTCTTGAGTTTTATGAACTTCAAAATCTCACATTGATAATTTCAATGAACTTCGCTCAACTTCTGACAAGAAATTCGTATAATGTACTACATAAGCTCTTTAATTAGTCGTGAGGGAAATTTTGTGGGCATCTAGGTATGTTGGGGCTGTTAATGCGTTAGATTAATTAGAAATGGAGGCGAGAGGGCGTGTCGAGAGGCGGGTTGCGAGGGCAGTGGGCGGACCGAGAGGGCGGCAGCGAGCGGCTAAGCCTTCCCTCAGAATCCTTCCCTCAGAAGTGAGGGCGTCGCGAGCACGGGAGGTGCCGCTCACAGTTCGCGCCGCGCGGTCTGGTCTGCCAGGTGGTATTGCTTGAAAATTCCTTCTTACTAAGTGAGGGCAATAGTTCCATGTCGCTGTACGTGTCATTTGTTCTCAGTAGTTCCGAATAATGTGTGTATCTCCGTCTTGAGGAATTCACACACGTGAAGAAGGGAGTTTTTCGAAAGAGAAACAATGCAATGCTGCTTTTCTGAAACAGGTGGACCAATGTCACTCAAGAGTGAAAGAGACACCGAGAACGTATCGACGTAAGTATCAGTTTAACAATCCGGTAATACTAGATAATCTACTGTGATGTCATGAGTTAATTGAAAATAGATAAATTAGCATAGCACCGGACGTGCGCGGCTTAGCAGCGTTGAAGGCTCCGAACTCAGCTGGTTTATTCCCGCTTAGAATTTGGATACAATTTTTTGGAAGCTTGTCTTTCATGTGGTTCGATTTCATTACAAATGCAGAGGCAGCCCCGCTTTACTTAATAGTTCCGAACCATATATCGACCAGAGATTATGGTTTAGTTTTCTCGCCGAAACTCGGAAATGAACGGGAAGGGAATCTAAACATCGCATCAATATAAACGCAAGGAGCGATAATATAGCTGTAACCGTCAAAAAAATGAAGTGGCAGTCAAATTATTATTATACGTTCTTATGGTGATGAAGGTCTTTATTTTTTCATGTTACTAAATTGCAGGAAGTCTCATCACCGATTGCGATAGCAGTCAAATTGGCAATTATTTGCAGCATGTCCCCCATCGATGGAATTAATGAACAATTTGCACATTTTATAGCATGAAAAACATTTTTACTAACTCAAAATATCTTTAACTCTATTTATATAGCCCTTAAATTTTTAAACTTATTTAAAAGAAATTTTTAAAATTGTAATGATATATACCAATTTACCGCCTACGTATTTGAATCGCACCAGAGGAGCAACTGTGTAACATTCTACTACTACTTCTATTACTAGTCTATAGTTAAAAATTTAAAAGCGACGAATAAAATTCTAAACATTTTTTGAATGTTTCGGGATAAATCCCATCATCAGCTGAAAGACACATGGCATGAAAATAAATGTGATTAGTGACAGACACCAACGGTTCAAGAGACCATAATAAATTAGATGGAAATGCAGAGCGGGAAAGAACTAGACATATCATTTAGTACTGGTCTACCCTTTAAAATATGCAGTGATTCTAGAACGCGTACATCAGTGAAATTTGACCCCTGCTTTTTGATTGAAAATTATCGTTGGAGATTATTGAATTGCAGTTATCTGCGTGAACACGGATTGCAGAATGGGGTGGTTGTCCTAGCCTTGATCCTGTGCGGTAACTCACTCCCCTATGCTCAGCGATCCTCTGTTCTAGGGTTCGACCGGTGCAACCGACGTACCTGGATGCACACTGTGCACAACTATATTCATAAGCAATTGAGGATTGCATCGCAACGGAAAGTTACTCCTTGAAACTGAAAAACGATCTAATACAAGATTTGTTCACAAAAATAGCATGTAAATGAATTTTGAAGTATTTAACCGCAGGAGAATTCAGCTCTTCCTTTTGTTTTTCAGCACCGAAATATGGGAGAGAAATGTAAAGTTTGTTATTAGGGTCATCGGTGGACAGAAGACTATTAAGCATTTTCGGACAAAAAACTGCTCCAACTGGGACCCGAAAAAGCAAGTTTGTGTAATCACATTTATTTTCATATCGTGTGTTTTTCAGCTGATGATGAAATTTATCCCGAAACGTACAAAAAAATGTTTAGAATTTTATTCTTCGCTTTTGAATTTTTAATAAACTTGCGTTATCGCCAAGCAAAAGATAGTCTATAGTCACTTAGGATGAGGCTTTAAGTTTTTACAATTTCATTACTAGCTATTTAGGGAAAAAGAATAAGAAGCGTTACGTTATCCCTAAGCAATCCAAGCTTTCATGGACTGTAGTGTAGAAAACATGTTTCTCAGCTTAAACGTCATACGTCATTTTGTACACGAACTCAGAATTTAAAATGCTTAAAATATTTATGGCTCTCTTAAACTCAAAATTTCGATAACTTTAACTTCTGTTCCTCTTTTATAATTGTGCCTAATTTGTACATAAAATTGGAAAACTTTTGATTCAAACGGCAGATTTGTAGTGAAAAATTAGTGGGATAACTTCGCATGCTTGGTTTGTGTTTGCTATCCAACGTTACATTTTTGTGCCTCCTCGTATCTCTTATAACAGCAATTAATTAAAGGAGATATTGAACTTACGTTTTTACATGGGGCATTATGTTATTTTAAGTAATCCTTACTATTATTTTAACATTCATGAAACAGAAATGATTTTTTGATATCATTTTTAACATTTTTATGATCTCATTTTTGGGCAAACTATTTTTAACTTGATAGCTAATCAGCGAGCAAGCCGATTATATAAATTGAGAAAGTTCATAATTTCCATGTTGGAACAATATCATGCGGACACACACACACACATCACGCAGGTGTACACGAGCGTGGACGAGCGTGTTGAAATTTGCTAGCACTGTGGACGGGAGCGTTGTCTTCCTGAAAGATTCCGTTGTCATTACGAAAATAAAACTCCATGGAAGGTTGAACGTTGTTCGAATATGCTTGCAAATAATTCTGGGAGTGCATTTTGTTGTTTCAAAGCAAACCATCAAAAACAACCTGTATTTTTCACCACCACACAGTCTAACACAACCTGCATGTTGCACCAATACACAGTCTAACACAACCTGCATGTTGCACCAACACACAGTCCAACACAACCTGCATGTTGCACCAACACACAGTCCAACACAACCTGCATGTTGCACCAATACACAGTCTAACACAACCTGCATGTTGCACCAACACACAGTCCAACACAACCTGCATGTTGCACCAACACACAGTCTAACACAACCTGCATGTTGCACCAACACACAGTCTAACACAGCCTGCATGTTGCACCAACACACAGTCTAACACAACCTGCATGTTGCACCAATACACAGTCCAACACAACCTGCATGTTGCCCCAACACACAGTCTAACACAACCTGCATGTTGCACCAATACACAGTCTAACACAACCTGCATGTTGCACCAACACACAGTCTAACACAACCTGCATGTTGCACCAACACACAGTCCAACACAACCTGCATGTTGCACCAACACAGAGTTTAACACAACCTGTATTATGCACCAGCAACATGAAGCAGCACATTTTCTACAGCCTATATTAAATGGCCCCATCTTTTCGTTCTGTTAAGATTGCCATTGTTGCGCTCGGGATCTCTCAGCTATTTAAGTAATAAAAATAAAAATTCTAATAATAGGAATGGCAATAATATTAACAATAACTAGTAGGACCCGGGGAAATTCCACGGGCAATGTCATCAATAACCTGGGTGGACCTGTGAAAAAAATCGGTCAACATTACTTGACAAATTTTAACCTAACATATTCTAACCTATTTTGTCCTATTATGACCCATGCTAACCAAATCTATCCTAAACTAACATACTTTAACCTATCCCAACTTAACCTAACCGTGGACTCATGAAAAAATTTGGCCAACATACCTAACAAATTCAAACATAACAAATTCTAACCAAACCCATCCTAACATAACGTATACTAACCTATCCTATCCTAATGGAAGCTATCCTGATAATATGTCAAACATAAAAAACCGTGAACCCGTGAAAAATTTAATCAAAATAACCTAACCTATGCTGACCTAATCTATCCTAACCTAACATGTCCTAACCTATCGAATCCTAACCTAACCTATCTTATCCTAACAAATCAATGCAGGTAATGTCATTTTTTTAATGTAACACTCAGGAATTCGGTATCCATGATACCGCAAACTCGGATGAAGAGTGTTACACACGAACTTAGTTTTAAGCGTATCAATATATATAGATGGCAATCATTTGACATGTTTTGAGGCAGTGTTACATTATGTCAATCATTATGTCAAAATATGTCAATCATTTGACATATTTTGAGGCAGTGCTTTATTGAGAGTTACTTAAATATTTCTAAAAATATCCGTAGATTTTTGTCAAATTTGATTCCTCATAGTCCATTATTCTAACGATTTAACCTACCGCTTGAAGGATAGTTTCAAGTCAGCATCTATCTTGCCTAATTGATTGAGGTTTTTCAAACAATCTTGTCATTTGTACATGCCTTACAGGATTTCCCTCAAATACAAGTTACCTATTTAATACCTTAACCAATAACCAATTGCTTAACCATTTTATTGAGCTCAGATACATTGGACCTTAATAAGCTGCGCTTACAACCACTGTTCGTGTCTTAAGTGATACATTAAGATTCCAGAAAAACATCTTCCTCACTTGTTTGTTGTCTCTGGAATTAACAAGAATAACATTAACATCGTGGAGCAGGAGTTCTAAAGCACGACAAATGAAACTACTTTCAAATCGACGTTTCGTTAACGTATATCTATCATGTCATTTGACTGATGAACTTTTTACGATAGACGTAAAAAATTGCTCGTGGAAGTGCTTTAGACTTGGCCTGGTAAATTCTTAGTAGTCTTTAGATCCTTCTTTGTGATCGTGAACACTGTAGCTCCTCATACACGGCTCTGACCAGACATTTGTCATTTTGGGATTTTACAACTAGATGAACATTAGCAGGCTAGTGTTAGAGTCACCATGGAGATCCAACGCATCATATGTTCTCTGCAATTTCATGTCGACACTTGTGGAAGAATAATAACGCATTTGATGATGCATTTTTAAATTTAATTTTAACAGTGCCATAGTGGAAAAAACTATCAAATTTAAGAAGAAGTGATGCAAAGCATGTAGCAGAGGAACAGGGTCATCTCATTTCGAATCTTTCTCTCCAAATTGGATTTTGTAGAAGTTGAGTAGTTTTTGATTCCGAAAGGTGAGGAAAACTCACTCTTAATAGCTAGAGTGTTCGTGGCTTTTCTGAGGGATTGAAATTTGCCTCCCACTATCTTATTCAAGAACTGATGAGACCGGTTGAATAAATGATACAATGTTTTTAGCAAAAATATGAAATCAACTGCTAAAAGCATTATCAGACATCTTTAATTAGTATATCGTCGTCGCTCATAAATGAAGCTGTTCCTACAGTCGTTACGAAGCATACGAGCGAAGCCTTAAGACGAATAACATTTAGATTCAGGTGTTTATGCCTGGCAAAGCATCGTTTAGTAATAAGAAATACTCGATTCAGTAGAACGACGTGCTCTAGATACGCAGTGTACACCGTATCACTAAATAGGCAGGTAGAAATTATATCTTTCATCCTCACCTAATAACAGACCCGAACGACATGAGGGACTAATATAAACAAGCGCTTTTGACTTTGTTATTATTTGGTTTAATTTCACAATGAGGCGAGATGAGACTAGAGACGAGACCTATTGGTATATCTAACCAAACAACGTGTACTCCGTGGCTTCATTTGGGAGCCCAATTCGGGGGCACACCGACACACGGGTGTCGCAAATCCTTAAGTTTGCTTCGTACTCCACTTGGTGTATGCGTTTTAATACGCCTTCTGTTTTATTTGGCTTCTGTTTTCCGTTAAGCCTTCTGTTTGTCTATCTTATGTTTTCAGTCACGCTTTCTGTTTTGTCTGGCTTCTATTTTCAGTTACGCTTTCTGTTTTATCGTATTTTGTATATTTGAGATTTCAATTTCCTATATTTCGACCATAAACGCGAGCGGGGATCACAGGTTTTGAAAACTCATGAACAACTTAGAAACACATTCTCTGAACCAATTGTAGGTCCTAGCACTTTAACTTGATGAAAACGTGGCCTAAGAAGTGTTAAATTTACTTCGAATTTACCCTCACTAAGTCGTTTCCGTTTTCCCACAATTTTTTGTCATATTTATCACGTTTGAGTGTACAAGTTGCAAAAATGATTCTCATGAGTCTGGGTACCGAGTTTAACTGCTAACTGTAATTTATACCATTAGAAATGAAAATCACTAGCGGTTAAAATTGTGTTTCGAGTTGCGTTGATTGCATCAAATATTAGCAGAGAGCATTTTACCGAGAAGTAAAATTTGTGTCACGGTGCAGGACCTCGGAGTTCCAAGTTTTGAGGAGCATCGCGTGGTCTCCCGGACCTGAAGCTCCTGCTCGATAAGTTCCTCGACGCGTTAAATCACACAAATCATTCCTTAACAAAAGAAGCAGCAGATCTTCCTATTCAAAAACTAGATACATGACTTAAGTTTTGTTTTGGCGTTTATCTCGTTAATTCATAGGAGACGTAAATCGCTTGCGGTTGGTGTACACAGAACACAAACACACAAAAACAACGAGGTGGTCAGCGTGTGCTGGGAAAGGTCGCATGTGTGGCGGCAGAGGGCTCACCAAACACCCCTCAATGGCAGGACTCACAGGACACAAAGTCATGATCAGTCTGGTTCGCCCCAGCCAAATATCAGCGAGCAGCAACAATAAACACACCGGCACCTTGCTTAAAGCCTCTCGTCTGTGCCCACGTCTCTGCGTTCGATGCTGAACTCGGTCGCGCCAGAATAAATGCATATGAAATGGCGTGTAGTTTAAAAGTGCTAATGGGCGAGTGTTGCATTGCTCTATTATGCGGCACTCGAGGCGCGGAAAATTCATTTGAAGATTTAGATGAGCATGCACGTAAAATAAGTTGACGCACTTAAGGTCTTCGCTGCAGACATAAGTTCACTGATATTTAACGCAAAATTTGATGAGATTTTAGGGTAATTTGTTCGAAAGTAAATATTTCTGAAATAGTTTGGAGAGAATCCATCAGCTCAATACAGAGTTATTTTTTCGTATATGTTTATACTGTATTTTGAATATTGGTAAATTTTTCCGTCTCATACCGAGGCACGTTCACTCTGAGGATATAATTTCTATTATCGTATTGAAATGTTCATTAATGCCATCATGGTAGAGTTTTCACTATAACTTTTAAGCAGTTTTTTCAGCATTCGGTTGTGCTGTGAAAATTGTTTCTAAGATATTCGTTAAAAAGACTATGGGAAGAAATTTCTTCATTTCACAGAAATCGAATTGGTCAAAATGATAGAGTTGCTGAAAAAAAAACTTCTGTCCATTCTTTCCTTGTTCATAGCTGAAGGTGAGAAATGTATCAGAACTTCTGTATATTCTAAGCTTGAATTAACAGGAAGTGCCGAATCGCTACGTTGAAGTTTCTCTCACATATTCATATTCTTTAACTTGAGAAAATGAAATTTTCTTGAAAGAATTTTAAAAGTTTAAGCAAATTTTGCTACTAGCTCACCTGGGAATTCAGTCAGTTGCAGGACTGGATTAATTCCTAACCAAATGGACGCTCTAAATTTCTTTTAAAAACTCATGACAGATGCCGCTATGGCGAGAAAGAGAAATTGAGTGAATTACTTGTCAACTCCTCGAGCTCACCGCATAATTTCCTGTTTCATATTCTTCACTAGACACGCTCAGTGAAAAGCAAGAAAGATATCATTTAGACCATCATGCACATGTACGAGTTTTTACGAAGAAAGCATTAGTATCTGAGTAAAAAGCGCAGAGTAGATTTGAATGAGTAAAACTAAAAATAAATGAATTCCCAGAGCAATTAACTTCGTCTCACAGCAAGTAAATGATCATACAGGCGAACGACCTGAGTGACAATGTACATATATATACAGTATTTAGAGGACAATCACAGTAGGTCTTCAGATTGCGTAGTAAAATTTCCAGGTTATCTGTCCAGCACGTCTAAAATGGGGTTAAGGGCAATGGATACAATTAGTGGCAACAATGGATACAATTATTCGATACTAAGAAGAGACTCAAAGCTAGCTAATCAACCTCGTGCTGATACTTTTGCTCCAAGTGTCTCTGATGGGTGAACTTTTGCTCCAAGTGTCTCTGATGGGTGAACTTTTGCTCCTAGTGTCTCTGATGGGTGAACTTTTGCTCCTAGTGTCTCTGATGGGTGAACTTTTGCTCCTAGTGTCTCTGATGGGTGAACTTTTGCTCCTAGTGTCTCTGACGGGTAAACTTTTGCTCCTAGTGTCTCTAATGGGCGAAATTTTGTTCCTAGTGTCTCTGATGGGTGAAATTTTGTTCCTAGTGTCTCAGATGGGTGAAATTTTGCTCCTAGTGTCTCTGATGGGTGAACTTTTGCTCCTAGTGTCTCTGATGGGTGAACTTTTGCTCCTAGTGTCTCTGATGGGTGAACTTTTGCTCCTAGTGTCTCTGATGGGTGAACTTTTGCTCCTAGTGTCTCTATGGGCGAAATTTTGTTCCTAGTGTCTCAGATGGGTAAACGCTTGCTCCTAGTGTTTCTGATGGGTGAAAAATTGCTCCTAGTGTCTCTGATGGGTGAGATTTTGTTCCTAGTGTCTCAGATGGGTAAACTTTTGCTCCTAGTGTCTCTGATGGGTGAAATTTTGTTCCTAGTGTCTCTGATGGGTGAACTTTTGCTCCTAGTGTCTCTGATGGGTGAACTTTTGCTCCTAGTGTCTCTGATGGGTATACTTTTGCTCCTAGTGTCTCTGATGGGGAAACTTTTGCTCCTAGTGTCTCTGATGGGGAAACTTTTGCTCCTAGTGTCTCTGATGGGGGAACTTTTGCTCCTAGTGTTTCTGATGGGTAAACTTTTGCTCCTAGTGTCTCTGATGGGTGAAATTTTGCTCCTAGTGTCTCTGATGGGTAAACTTTTGCTCCTAGTGTCTCTGATGGGTGAACATAAGCTTTTAGTACGTGTAGCTGTGGGAGAAGCCTCCCCCGAGTTCGACTGGCGTAGTGGTGCCACGTGACCCCACCTTCTGTACAGCAACAGCTGCTGCGAGAGCCCAAAACGCTCTTTTTTCCTTGCTTTTGAGGCGCTTCTGAGCAGTAAAACGGCCCGACAAAACTTTTGACGGCCGCTCATCCATTAATTTTGGGATCCCGCTCTCCTTCTCTAATCAAGCGCTCGATTATCGATGGTTGTTTTTCTGCGGCTTCTTTTTAGGACAGAAATGTTCAGCGCGATGCGCAACTGTGGCAAATGAACGTTAAAAGTGAGGGCCGGATGCTGAGCATTGGTACGGAGATTTGAAATTCCTCGTCTTTGGTGCTGATTTTCTCGAGGCTTCTTTATTTCACTATTTCTATATACAAGCCGTACAAAATGACGGCAGTCGTGGGTTTTCGACTAAACACGAGAATAATTCAAGTAAGCTGACATGCAAACTAATTAGAGCGTGTTCGCCCCGTAAAAAATTAGCATCGTCATATTTATTTCGAATGTAACACTATTTGCTATTCGACTCGGTTTAATTCTCGCAAATCTTCCGACGTACTCACCGCCAAGCCGCTATTCATGATGATGAGTCAGATCAGATCAAGAATTAGTTATGCTCATTCTTATGCTTCGTTTTGCTGCTCCTGAAATGCCTCAAAAGAAAAGAAAAAGAGCAATTTCAGAGTGGGACTCCGAAACGTTTTCCTATTAATTGAATATGATTCATTTCCTTGTAATTTTCCTCGTGTTAAGTTCCTTATGTTTAACTGTATAGATAGAGTCCGCAAGACAAGTATTAGTGAACCCTAATATTTGGAGAAAGTTCTGAAACCACGGAACAGGACTCGAGATTCTTTAGGTTGAAGTAATTCTAATGTGCCCGAGTGAGATTATGGGCGAATAGAGGACAATGCAAAATTTTTCTATTGGACCTAGAGCATGAACCACATGTACAAATGAACTGAAATATTGTTCGCTTTCTTGAAATTTTTCGAAGTACTCAAAGTAGAACTGTGGCAGAGATGAAAACCAAAAGTGCGGCCGTCGCAATAAACGAAGAGCCCCATGGAGAATGCGGACCGCAGATCACAAACGCGGGTCCGCAGTTCGATATCAAAGGCACCAAGACGAGCAACAATTTCGAGTCAAGCATCTCGTTCCTCGTAACAAATCGCAACGGAGCCGGCAGTGTTACAGCACGAGGCGCATGAGATCTTATCCTTTCATGCAAGTCTATCCTCACTCCGTATTGTCTCTGAAAGGTTGCCAAAAGGCCGCGAGAGCGTCCGAAAGACGGACGTAAATGCTTCTTCCTAACTTTGCAATGGGCTAAAGCCTTTAAAGTTTGCAGCGCGACCGAGTTGTCGACCGAGCTTTGCTGCGTCCGTCATCAGGCCTCCATGCTGATTACGTTCAATTTTTAGGCATCATCATCTGTTTTATTTTAAAAATTGCTGCTCAATTTTAAAATATAATGATGGAGTGAAGAGTGTTGTTATTGTCATAATTTCGGCCTTCGTAATAATGCTGCTAAATTTTAGCTGGCTGCTATTGAGGCGAGCAAATTTAAATATTTCAGATGAAGAAAAGCATGGTAGTAACAATTTTTGTCGTTTAATTTAATCATACTGAATTGTCTCTTCATCATTAAATTTTCTGCTGAAAAATATCAAAAGAGTCTCTCGCTAAAGCTTCAACTGAATTTGCTTCATTGATTTCGAGTTCCTGAGTAAATTGCGATGCTGAAAGACATCCACATCCCGCGAATAATTATAAACTAAGACTATACGATGAACTCAACTTTACTGCTCTGTAAATGGATGCAGAATTCTTGCTTGTAAGGGAGCTGTTACAGTGAAAATGATGTAGAATTTTTTAATTAAATGTACATTAGGACGTACGAGCACAGAGTACCTTAGTTTCCATAAAGTGCAAGATTCACCCAATAGTCCCTAACAGTAAAATAGAGTTTATTATACAAGTTCAACGCTACTCGTTCACCAGGATTCCGTTGTTTAATATATTTCAAGATAACACTAAAAGATGATCTTTATATCACACTAGTGTACACGACCCGTCAAAAATGATGGGATTCGTTATTTTCCTTAAATAAATCTGACAGTTGTGAGTAACAAACAAATATTTCTATCCCAATAGTACGCGCAATTAAAATATTCTTGTAATTGTGCACTGGTGAAACTCGTGTCACAAGTACGGTCATAAGGCATCCTTTAAGAGCGTGGAAAAAATACGGACCAACCAGACAGGCAATCAAAAATGTGGATCATTATTTATTTCTAGCAGGACCCGTGAAAATTTCACGGACAATGTCATCGTTCAGCTAGGTGGGCCCGTGAAAAAATTCGGTCAACATTACCTAGCAAATTCTAACAAATCATTTTCAAACCTAACCCATCCTAACATTGAATATACTAACCTATCCTATCCTAACCTATCTTAACTGAAGCTATCCTGATAATATGTCAAACATAAAGATGCATGGACCCGAGAAAAAGTTCCGTCAACATTACCCAACCTATGCCAACCTAACCTCTCATAACCTAACCTAACTTAACCTATCCTAACCAATCCTATCCTGATAAAATGTCAAACCCATCAATGCATGTAAAGGCAATCTTTTAATTCAACACTCAGGAATTCGGTATCCATGATACCTCAAACTCGGATGCGAGCGTAACGGACGGACTAAGTAACTAAGTGACTCAGTAACTAATTAAGGAAGTAACAAGTAGAATTTTATATAGATTTTAAAACTGTGCATCAATCGAATTTAAACTGAATTGAAGGAAGAACTTATTTATAATGAATGATGGTATGCATATTCCAAAAGTAAAGTTAATCCGAAATTTATGTCTTATTGATCGATTCAGGTCTCGCATTACAGTCTGATGAACCCTTCATCGTTGCAGTCATGAAACATAAGAAGAGAATGAAACCTGCATATCCAATATACGTGGTTGAACAACCTACTGAGTGCATCAAATTCTTCCCAGAATTTAATGTGTTGAATGATATTCTCATTCTAAGAACATAGGAGTAATAACGTGCACAAAATGTTTTAATTTTTATTTAATTATCTATCTACTTATTTATAATATTATATGAGGATTGATGAGGAAATTTGACCCCGTATTGAGCCCTCTACAAAGCGATTTGATGAAATTCTAAGCAGTAGTACCTAAAAAAGATAAGGAATAGTGCCTAAAAATCATTCCGACCCAGTACTGGTCGATCCTGCTGTGAATATCTGTCGACAGACTTGCCTTGTTGCGCAATATAGGGCGGTATAGCAGTTCTTTTTATGCTCAGGGTTAAATTCTCAACCAATTAGCCAATATTTGCATTGAGGTACCTCCAACCTTCATACATTTCCAACCTCAAATAAAATTGAACTCCAAAACTCCCTCAAAATTTTGTATCGTCAAGCTTTGCCTAGAGCAAAAGATAGGTGTAATTATTAACGAGAAAATGAAAGAAATTCTAGACAACCAACAGCTCTCACAAACAGGACACATCTAGAAAATCTAAACATTAATAAACAATCCTATTTGATGTTTCCTTCTGCATGATTGACAGCATTCCCTCAAGTAGATTTCACCGATTTTTTCCACACATTTTCCCCTTTCGCATGACAGGTCACTCTGATTCTGACTACAAAATTATTTTCACCACTTCCCGTAATGTGAGTTTTGTTTTAGATATTTTTGGTAAAATCAGATCTGTCTTGCATGCTCATCTACTCTCTGGTATATGCCAAATATTTGTTCTTGTTAGAATATGTTGCTCTTCCCTCCCTCTGTCCATTGTTCGAAAGCTGCTGGGCTGCCAGATCCTCCCGAATATTCCGATACAAAACCGATACGCAAGTGAAGGGCGAGATTTTATGGTGTCAATCTGGTCATGAGCACATTCGCTTTAAAATTCGAATTCTGGGCCTCGTGGTCACTTTAAGAAAAAATGCGTTGTCGAAATCAAAGTGTTTGAGAAATTGTAATTTTAAAATTTATTTTGTGTGAACATTCATTGGATTAAACACGAACCTTAACTCGTATTATTTCTACTATCTGCTAATGATACCTGCAGCAAATTCAGAAAAAAATTGTAAATATCCAATGTCTTTATCGAGCTTTACACGGATAATCACTTTTATTGTTACGATGTATGCGGAATACAATTCTGACTAAGGTTGAGTTACATTTGCAAAACTTCTGTAGCTTGAATTTTTTTAGCACTATGGAAGATTTCAACCCTAACGTTTCTATTTCGGCATCTTGACCGTGAGAAGCATGCATCTACTCGATAATCAAGTGATCACAGTCTAACTTTTTCGCCTCCTGCATGCATGTTTTTCACAGCCTAAGCGATTTAATCGCTTAAATCGCTTAGGCGGCAAAAACTATGCATGCAGGGGGCGTAAAAAGTTAGACTAGGTTTAAGCAGAACTTCGCGCTGAATCAAAGTTGGCATCTCTTCGGCGGTACGATCCAAATCAAAAGGATGGCAGACATGGGAAGGATGGGTAGAAGAGAGAACAACGAAGTAGCGAGGAAAACAAAATATCCAACGTAGTATGGTAATGTAGAGGTGTTTCTCTGATCGATTGTTGCCTTTCTTACGTAAAGATGAGCTAACGCTGCAGCCAGGTTTGGATCAGAGACTGTAACGCAAGTGAGCCAACACTGCAGTAGTGTTTGGTGAATGGAGACAGCAATGATAGAGAACATTACCACTCTCTTCTAATCTTGTAAGTTATGTTTTATGGCATGAATTAAGAATATTCTGAGGGTTTTTTTTTTATAGGAGAATAAACACGCACGAACGCTGCCCGGAGCACCGCCAAGAAAACGTTTCATGCTAGTTAAATAATTCATGCTAGTTAAATAATTCATGCTAGTTAAATATTTCATGCTAGTTAAATAATTCATGCTAGTTAAATAATTCATGCTAGTTAAATAATTCATGCTAGTTAAATAATTCATGCTAGTTAAATAATTCATGCTAGTTAAATGATTCATGCTAGTTAAATGATTCATGCTAGTTAAATAATTCATGCTAGTTAAATAATTCGTGCTAGTTAAATAATTCATGCAAGTTAAATATTTCGTGCTAGTTAAATAATTCACATTAGTTGTGTAATTCATTTCTAAACAGAGGTCTTAGCTGTGAAAATTTGAAATGGAGGATCCCTTAAAGGTTTGGTGAGTGAATTTAACGCATATTTGAATAACTGCACCGAAGATACAATATCCTGGAATCTAATTCAGCTTGGAAATCTTTACTGCATAATATGAGAAGTTTTTAACGAAATTTTAATAAATTTCAGGTTCATGAGGGTTTTAAAACCAACATAGTCGTGTTCCTCACAGAAATTTGACATTAGGATAAAAGAAATCCTTGAGGAAACTTCCTGAAGTCGCCTAGAGTGGCCGTTGTGTCCACAGCGCGGCCCCAGACGAGGACTGTCCCCACAAGTGGCCGCTCCACGGCCGCAATCCGATTACCCAACACAGATCTGTTGAAAAACGTCCGCTTTTGGGGGCTGCTGTGGTGTTCTGGTCCTTTGGAGAACGGGGCTCTTTTGAGGAGCTGACGCACTGCGTCATGTTCATTTTGAGCAGCTAACGCGCTGCGTCATGTTGATTTTGAGCAGCTGACGCACTGCGTCATGTTCATTTTGAGCAGCTAGCGCGCTGCGTCATGTTGATTTTGAGCCGCTAACGCGCTGCGTCATGTTGATTTTGAGCAGCTGACGCACTGCGTCATGTTCATTTTGAGCAGCTGACGCACTGCGTCATGTTCATTTTGAGCAGCTGATGCACTGCGTCATATTCATTTTGAGCAGCTGACGCACTGCGTCATGTTCATTTTGAGCAGCTGACGCACTGCGTCATGTTGATTTTGAGCCGCTAACGCGCTGCGTCATGTTGATTTTGAGCAGCTGACGCACTGCGTCATGTTCATTTTGAGCAGCTAGCGCGCTGCGTCATGTTGATTTTGAGCCGCTAACGCGCTGCGTCATGTTGATTTTGAGCAGCTGACGCACTGCGTCATGTTCATTTTGAGCAGCTGACGCACTGCGTCATGTTCATTTTGAGCAGCTGACGCACTGCGTCATATTCATTTTGAGCAGCTGACGCACTGCGTCATGTTCATTTTGAGCAGCTGACGCACTGCGTCACGATATTTGAGCAGCTAACGCACTGCGTTACGCTCACACTACTGTTCTGGCTCAGCCATTCAAGGACGGCTTTCAGACAAGTCTTTAAGCAAATGAGCTAGTCACACAGGCCGAATAGTCATTAAAGTGTATGGCATGACATATAACGGTAGAAATGGCATATTTTGATCTTACGTTACTGGATGTTGAAGTCATCAGTTGGATAGGTGCGTCTTTAATATCGGTCTTGTAGAAGCTCACGTACCCCCAAATTTCATACTTTGAATTCGTTTTAATGGAAAGTATTAGCATTGATACATCAAATACCTTAATTTATGTCATTTAAATATTCTAGTTCTCTTGTGAGTACAATTGTACAACCACACTCGTGCTCGAGGACGCTAAGCAACGCTTGAATGCATGGTGACATTCTACCAACAGGCAAAATAAAACGATTGTTTTCCTAGTTACGTTTTTTACAAGTTACGCGTCACAGTAATACATGATTCACGCTGCACTCAAATATGCGTGCATGTGCGGCACCTCACTCGAAATCGAAATTCAGCCATTTTCTCCTGCACTGTAACTTATGAACGTTTTATTTGTAAAACTGTCAATATTTAAAACTGTTGACATATGGTGCGCCAGACGACGTGTGGAAGGCTACATTCAAACTACAAGTCACTCCACCGATAGCCGCGCTGCCAGGAACGCGATATCAATGAACTCAAAACTAACTTTTGGTGTGTCTTATGAAACGTGAGGAGCTTAGTGTGTGCAGGAGATCAGAACAGGTATAAGTCGTACTCGATAACTAACTTTCACAAATCGAAAATTGAACACTAGTGTATGATTTCTTTCTTCTTGAAAACTAAATGATAACGTAACTTGGGGTGAAAGTGTCAGCTGTTTTATGAAGGAAAACGATTTCGTACGCTGAGATTTGATGTTCATTAATTCGATTTTTCTGATTTCATTTTACTAATAAATTGGCGCTGTGATTAAGGACGATATTGGAGCTCATTTTGTCTGAGAGACTCGTTATCATCGCTCGATTTGTCCAGGACGACGTCGCACCACCATAAAGTCACTTGGACGCTTTTCTCACATGCGAACCACAAAATTGCCCAGATGCCCATCTCTGCGGACTCATTGGGGCTGGAGTTTTCCTTACGAACGGTGACTCTTGAGTCTACGACATTCGATACGAGAAGCCAAAATGCGAGCTTCATTAGACGCTGACGGGCCAGCTCATGATGAGCAGGCTGTGATTTTGCGTATCGCTTCATCAGTGCATTGAAGCCATGAAGAATATTTGTTACTCGAGAGAGACGGCCTGATAACGGCGGCCGCTCTTGATGAAACTCGCCATCAAACATGGCTTTTGAAGTGCAGCCTCTGCTGTGTTCACTGGAGGGCTGGAGAGGGGGTGCTGGCCGGGGGGGTGTGCTGTGCTGTGTTGGTGTGCTGTGCTGGCCGGGGGGTGTGCTGTGCTGTGGTGGTGTGCTGTGCTGGCCGGGAGGTGTGCTTTGCTGTGCTGGTGTGCTGTGCTGGCCGGGGAGGTGTGCTGTGTTGTGCTGCTGGGCTCGAGCAATAATATCAACGTAGAAGTATTGTCTAAAGAAATTGTTTGACTGCACCCGTTCAACAGCCTTGGTAAATATCTTGTAATTAGCATCTCACTTCTATATCTCATCTTCTCTCGTTCTCCCCATCTACGCTAATCTCGATGGATAATAAGAACACGTGATAACACTCGTATTTCACTATGATGGTCACTTGTATTTCACTATGACCAATGATGACCTGTGGTACAGACTAGTGTTGCTCAAAACTAAAAGAAAAACAACGTCAGACTTGATGATGACTCCACGGATAAGTCTCTTATAAATGCCAGTACGGTGTCGGTGATAGAAGTTGGTGTGAGCAGGGGCCGGTTACTTTGACAATTTTTAATACGAACTTCGCGTAGGAAGTGTAGGGTTCCCATCCTTGAAGCAATTCCAGCCCAGATGAGTTTCATCGCTGTAGATGCAGGATCTGAGCCAGACGGGCTGAGGCTTGTAAAGTGATAACCACGCAGACATGCGATGAAGCCATCAAATGACCAGAGGCGCTAGAGTTGCAAGTCTTCGCGCCGTGGCTCCTCCACTTCCCCTTAGGGTGAGCCTCCAGGCCAGCTAATTCTTAACAGGGTCATTATGCACAAGTGAAGATGCTCAGCAAGGATGAAATGTGCGTAATGAAGATTAGAGATCATACTTGTGCTGCTTAGTGCTCTTTCATATATACAGTACAAATGTGTCCGGCTTGTTTTAACTTCTAATTTTGCGCCTGAATTCGTCATTTTTCTCAGCGTAGTTATGCGTCCTGCTCTTTCTCCCCAATGCGTAGTAATATATCTTTTCCATTTTTAACCCAGCTTTTCTATTAAAAAGAATTAACTCAGCTGAAGCTTAATGCGAACTACGCCACTTCCCTCTAATTCTGAAGTGCAATAAATTTTTTTGGACAAATATGAAGGAATTAGAGGCAATTCGTTGCTTTAATTGGAAATTTTTTTTTTCCTAAGGTATATTTCGTTCTTATTGTAGACTTCGGTATCCACGTAATCATACATTAAAGAAGACATCATTAAAAACAGAACGAAGCAACATCATATAAGAAGATCAAATGAAAGCATTGGAGAAAAAATAACGCGTGAGAACGAGCGGTCCCCTTCTGAAGCCAGGAGAACACAAATCTAGTTGTGTTAGGCATATTATTATAGTGCAAGTGACACCACCAAATGCACGCCAGACGCTGAGCTCCACGTTGCGGAAACATAGCCTTTAAATCTAACGTGTTGAATTTTAAATTTATAAAACATTCTCTACGTGACGCCGCGGCGTAATTAACTCTGTCTGAGGATTTGCAAGCAAGCGATAAGACACATAGTATCTAACTGCTAATAGAATACCTTTGAGAAATGTAAACCCGATCAGTATAAACGCAGAGTAAAGTGATTGCAAATTATAATAATCATGACAATGTATTTCTAATACCTTTTAGTTCTCAATATCGACGAATGTTAATTGTCCTCTTGATTCAGTCACGAGTCTTGTCCAGGCTTAATATACCAGATGCAGCTGATTCCGGCATTCTACCACTGCAGTTACGCTGTTGGTAGATCAGTGGTGTACACACCGCTATAAGCATTGCGTCAGTGCCCGCCGTGTGAGGAAGGCGTAGCTCCCTCACTGACAGTGCCGAGGACTTGTTGGACGGTGCTGACCCCGCAAGTGCGAGGCTGGAGCTCCGCCCCCGGGCTCCGGAGATACGATGCCACCGCGGCATTGCTCTCGCATGCCGTCCTGATGCAACTGCGCCAGGCTCAGGTCGCGCATGCCGTTGTCGCCAGCCTGACTTGCGCAACACCGCAGACCCACTCGGATGCGGTGTGGGATTCCGAGTTTGCGACAGGAAATTCTGTACAATACATTTGTTTTCGTTGTGACATGCGATTTTGTCTGATGATTTTACTTTGATAAAAACCATCTTAAAATCTATCATTCAGCTTTATTTAGTTACTTTCTTGAGGCTGGTTGAAGAAAAGCCCACACACATTGAAAAATGACTTGTCAATTATTTAACAAAGTGCCTAATTTCTACTCAATGCATTCCAACGCAGAGTAGTTCAAACAAGCCCATTGTGATTTAATATAACTAATCAAAGTGGGTTAACAATAGCCTATTTTCTGGGATGAGATTATTTGAAAAATTTAAGGTCGAGGAAATTATGAAATATTTCACGCGAAACATTGAAACCTTCTTACACTTAACGACTTTTAATTGATTTTTTAAACAGAGTAGAACTATCGTAATAAAATAAAAGTACATCTGTCATTTCTTGCTGTGGAACTGCTTCATATCACTTGTGATAGCAACGTAGAAAATTATTCGTAAGTTTAAATGAATTGCATATGCTCATTTACTCATATTTATGATAAAGAATTCACAGCATAATAAGAAACTGAATGCTTCTTTAATATCTCTAAGTCATATTATCAGTTTTTTAAAGGAGTAAAAGGCTTGAACAAGCAAGTGCACGTAATGATAACGGGATTTTCAAACGCACCAACTGTAAGACACGTGTTTCAGTTAAATAATGCACGTAATAATTTTAACTCAAAGTTTAAGATTACTTATAATTGAATGCCAATAATATTCAGATGTTTTCTGCACTACTTGAATGATAATGCTGCTTAACTGACCTCTCGATAGAAAATGTACAAGAAACACAATCTAATTCCACGTGCAAAGTAAGAATTAACTGATAAAAGTTTTGAAAATTGCTGCAGTTCGCTGCACAGAATTGGCATTACAACAATTCTGAAATTAGCCACGGACCTGCTCCCAGTGCACGGCGTTCAATCGAGTTCCAAATTTTGTGTCTCCAAATGATTCCCCGGTACAAAAAGTGGGTGACACGTCAGCTGTAGAGCCGTGTTTATTGAACTACTCTCTAATGTGCAGCGTTAATTTCGTTAATATTATTTTTTTGCACCGATTTAGCAGCCTTTTTGCGGAACCTCCAAATTTGACGCCACTTCTTTGTTGGTAACATTATAAATGACCTAACATTAATTACCCTAGAGATGTCACCACTGTACGATGCGCAATTTAGCCTTGGATAGCTGCCACACTAAGTCCAAGCGAGTTACTGGCGCATGTCACAGCATCAAATTCACAAGCAAAGTCTGGCATGGAGCTCTGGCTATGGCATGGATTACTGGATGTAAACTCTATAACGATCACGGGCCTCAGAACGTTGTTCTGAGCTTTTGTTCATTATTTATGAGCAGCGCTCATTCTCGAGTCGCGACGAAGGAAGTACGCATGTGCGTAGGGAAGAAAAAGCGTAGCAGAGAAAGCCACCCGTACGAATCTTTTGACTCATTGCAGAGTACCTCAGCACATCTTTAAATCAAAACTAGTGAGTGCTGCGTCAGCTCATATTGCTCAGAGAAGACAGACCAATAACAGCAGCTTTGATCGATTGCAGTGCTCGTCCCTCAAACGTTTGGCTGCTGCTGGAGTGAGGCGCTCTCTCTTAATTTCTTCGTGTCTTGCGTCTTAAATTTAAGCATTAAAATATCAAAGCTTCATTTCGTCTCATTTTAAATACACTCAATTTAATTAAGTTTTTGAATATTTGAAGATGCATCAATGCATTCGGTCTGTAAGTACATTGAAGAAACGTATCACTTTTTATTAATTTCTACACACGATTGCTAATAAATCATTTTTAGCTACTTCAGCATAACAAAAAATATCATTTTCCTTGAAGAGTAGAACATACTGAAAGAAGCGCCCTATTAGACGGAAAGCAGACTATGGTATACTAAGTACTCTTTATTCAAATATAAGAAGCACCGCGCTTACCAACCAAATGCATCTTAAACTTTACCAGCCATTTCTAGTACAAGTACCAATATAAAAGCTGTTTAAAATCACCAAGCGGACAAATTCATCATCCGCTCATAAAGATTCCAGGGGAAATGTTTACAAAGGCTCTGCGATGCGATAAAAGTGGCGTCTTCCTTGCTTGCTTTCACGATGTCGATGCCATTTGAATCGGCATGAAGGCGTCCCTTGTTCCGCTCCAACGCACCCGCCATAAACAAGCTGATGGACGGACGGCGCGAGTGTGCTGTACCGCCGGCAGGCATCGCTGAGCAGCAATTCTTGGATCAAATGCAACATCTACATTGTTCCAGTACCTTGCCTTGCTTCCGGAAATTTTTACCGTCTGCCTGCTGCTTCAAAGAATATTGTTCATCTGTGATAGCCTTGCTCTAAAGTTTATCTTTAAAATTTAACGTGTCCAATGTTAAACACGATTTTTTCAACAAAATAAACTATTCAAGAGAATGCTTAACTAATCAAAAGTGATACAGGTCTTTCGAAGACTGTACTAAAAATATGACTTTCAAATGGTATGTGATTAAAGCCAAGACGCCATGTCGATCACCCTTGGACAAGCCTGTGTTGTTTTCACACACCTGCGTTGAGGTTGGAATACAGCCACGGAAAGAAACAGCTCCATGCTGAGGATCCGGAGCAAACTCTAAACCACGTCATAGAAATGACGAGAAGGTTTAGCCAAATTTTTAGCCGTCATTAAATGCATTTTGGCCATTCTTGATGTTCTTAAAATGATATTAACCGCTCACTCGTTTTAAATATTATGATTGGCAGTTTTGAATTGCATTGATAAATGTTGATTAAAATATTGTTTTGTTGACAGTCGTTTCTTTGTGTAATTTGGTGGCTGGCGAACAAGCAATTGAGCGGGATGGGCGGTGTGAACGTTAACAGGCACGGATAATACTATTGCTTTCTCATATGACTCCACATTCAAGACGTTTATATTGCTTAAGCACATTTGTATGCCTATGTATGCAAAAAACGATGGAACCTAAGCCGGGAGTAATTTCTTAACATTTTAAAAATATTTGCAATTAATTTTTCACCGTTTTAGAGTTTTAGCTTGGGCTCATAAACACACAAGGTATAGACTGGAGTGGCCTAAGTTTGAACTCGTACGCGTTCGAGCCACATACTTCCATTGCTGGTCCTAAACACGGACGTCAATGAATGCCAAGGAAAATTGAAATCACCGTCGCCATCCAACTTCAATTTTACCTACACGTTACAGTGTCTAATTTAAGATTCACCATTTTTCTACATTCGTAGCTTCAATTCGTGTGAGCAGTTTACCTTAGAGCGAAGTTTAGCTGACAGTTAGGAGAACATTTTCATTTATCTCAGTATTTAGAATAAGGATAATTTTTTTGGAGACTTCACGAGGCCACGTGCACGTACGAGGGCCACAAACGACCCCAAAATAGGGAGCGGCAGCCCCACACATCGCCCGTACGAGCGCATCCGACGATCGGCACGTCCCTGTCCGGCCGACAATCCTGCATGCGAGCTCGTCCGGGAATTTGGTCCGCTTTTTATGGCATGGGAAAACTCGCAAGTCGAGCGATGATCGCCACTTTTTCTTCTGCTTTCATTGAAATTACTTTCAGTTTTGGAATACCCAAGCGGGAATAAAAATCGGATATCTATAAACAAGGACATGTGGGCTCAGTTGAAAGGAATTGCCGTGTGATTGTCTTTGGTCTTCCGAAGACATTACTTAATTTAACTTTTGTTTGGGCTGGATGCCGGAATTCTAGAAGCCTGTAATTTATATTCTGATATCCAATACCAATTTGATTGTTTTGCATCCTCAAGTAGGGGTCCGCGCACGGAAGAGTTACCGCTATCAAGGAGACAGCGTTACTCTTCAAATCACAAGCGATTTTCTCCGTAGGCAATGGAGTCAATTCGGAAATTACGCTGAACAGTTAGTGCGGGTTTGATTTCTTCTGTTCCTAAAGTTACTTATTTTTGCTTCGTGTCTATAGGCTTCTGTTAATAAAGTTACATTTTTGACCTACATGCTTGATCACTTCTGCTTCCTCCACTTTTAAACCTGCGTTTGATTACTCCTGGAACTATTGCGAAATCAGATACTATTGTTTATAAACCTGACATGCAGTTGTCAATTATTTATATTTAAATGATGTTGGTTCTGATTATTTGTTTAATCTGATGTACATGATATTGATGGCACACAAACATATTGTGGGGAATAAATGGTCGCAGCTTTCAAAATGAGGACGAGAGAATTTATCGAACTTTAAAAATGAGCTATTGAATGTTAAACATATATAATTAAGTATCAAATATTAAAAAAATTAGAGTAAAATTTTTCAGACGAATTCTCTGTTTTCTGAAGGTATTTAAATCTCAATCTTGAATACTTCGTCATATCATTAATTCTTTTCATTGTAGAGATGACTAAACGGAGGAAGCTCAAATTCTTAAATTCAAACTCACCTGCAGATGATCTGGAGTGATTTTTGAAGCCATTTCTGTTCAGCTCTTGAGAAAATTAGCATCATTGGAGTTTACTTCACTCACTCCCGCATCATGCTCAAGTCTGTTGCAACATACAGTAGTTTTTGTTCTTTTGTGTTTTTTTTGTTTTTTACGATGCATTCTTTGTATTTTTACTCATGATATATTTTTAATACCTACAATTCATTGTACTTTGATCTTTCATTTCAGACGTAATGATTTTTTTCCCTTTGAACTGATGATGGAGTGGGACTCCGAAACGTTTTCTTAGTAAAGATGATAAATTTAATCGGAATTATCTTCGTTCTTAAGTTACTGAGAAGGTACAGTTCGACCCGTGCTCCGTCTTTGTGTAGTCGAGCTCTAGATTAAGCCGCTCCTCAAATGTGTCGTTAAATAGAATTACCTCATGACTTGAAAAAATCATTGCTTGGATTTTTTAAATTTCTTTTCCCCTCCGAGTTCAAATGAATAAATTCACGACACTTGTGTTAGAATAGAATAAATTTAATTGGCATCAGTTTAAGGTGTAAAAACCGACAAAAATATGCAAATTTATTTACAGGTAAATATAGATATTTATAAAATATAAATATGTAACTGATGCTAGTAAAATTAAACATAGAAATACAATATTATTAACTGCAAATTATTCATCCCTGTAGTGTGTATTTAATGCACTGCATTTTAAGCCGTACTTTGAATACGATAAAGCTGTACATATCTCCGAACAGACTCAAAACGAATTTTCTACACGGGTGGAGGATGCCTCCCCATCACATCTTATTACAATATGACGAACAATTAAATTTGAACGGGTCCTGCTATGGTGAGATTCAATTTTAAGGATGGCAGCATTTAACAACACAAACTTACACAGATATGCCTATGACATCACCGCATAAGTATTTTGAGCATTAGTTATTTTGAGTTGCTCACGTTGGATTAAGAGCTAATGTGAACTCTCACGACGCCCATATCGATCCCTGTTGTGTTGGTCTCAGCTGGAGGCTGCAGTTCCAGACTAAAAACTCGTCGCGGTTTTTGGCTGGCATTTGGCGGCATGTTTACCCTCACGGAGGAGCTGGAAAACGTCCTCATTTTTTCTTGGAACTTCACCGTCTGCCGGGGACAATTAAGATTAATGAATCATAGCATCCTGTTTGGTGTTTCTTCGATCGTACCGCACGGTGTGCAATCAAAGTTTTGATGTATTTCAACTCACTATCTAATGCAGTTCGGCACTCATGAATGTATTGGAATATTTCCGTGCAGATATTTTCTTAGATTTATTACAGTATGTAGTTGTTTCTAGGGAAAATTTAATGAAATAGACCCTGTGCTTGCAATCTTTCGGCAATCTACAAACACGAATATCATAAAAGTTTCGTTAAAAGCATACAACCAAACGAGATTATTAAAGCATTATAGTTCATAGATTGTTTTCAGGGTATTGACGACCGTTAGATAAACTTTCAATCAATAAGTTTTGTTTCAGTTTAAATATACGGGGAAAAAACTGTTGTTCACAATATTTGATCAATTTTTAGCATATCGTCCTCATAGTATTGACCAGTATAGACCCAACCTTTTTACTTTCACGCCCCCCTCAAGAATTGTCAAGGGAAATTTTGTGCAGATGGAGTAGTAAATACGAGCTCACAACCTAGAATATTGAAAATACGTCTTTAAACATATTCACCACTGAAAGTTCAATCTTTTGTCGAAAACATTACTGGGAAAATCAGGCTCTACTGCGGAGGCTCGCGCCCCACCAGAGGGGCACGCCCCCAGGTTAAGCACCACTGGTATAGCCACTGGTTTAACAGCAAAGACTGTATGTTAATTATTTCCTCGTTAGAGTCCGGCAAAACGATGTCCACATTTGCCAACGCTTTGGTCCAGCAGCGATAACATCGCATTTTGCTGGGTTCTCACCAGAAAATAATCGAGACCAGTTCAGCATCATCTCTGCTTTTGTCACTGAGAGTGTGTAAGTCAGAAGTTCGTTTCTCTTCATTTGATCGGAATTCGTCAATGAATTAGTCAAAACAGTGAAATAAATCGCAGTTCGTGAAGTGTTCCATTCGAAATAATTTTAACCGCGAGGTGCGATTCAATTTCTTTGCAAAGAGTAAACGTTTAATTTTACTTCCGTTTCAATTCCATCAAACGAGAACGCGGCGTCGGAGTGAATCAGAGGATGAGAGAAGCGATAGTAAGCCTACCTTGGAGCTGTTGGCCAACTGTCAACTCAGAAGTTAATGATTCACCTGCTTTGTCGAGCATAAGTTTGAGAAATCTTTCTCATTGCAGTGTAAAATTTACTACTTTCCTCTGAACATCTGAAATGAGCAAATGGTTTTCCACGAATAAATTTGTGGAAAACTGAGATTTTAAGGCAGTATAATTTATTTTTAAAGAGGCGAGTACACCAGTTCCGAAATAAACCTGAACGTAGATACGCTTCAATTCTGGTCGCAAACTTTTCAGACTACTGAAGCTATGTGCTGCTATTTTGAACTGTCTATAATTCATCTTGAAGTTTCACTGAACGGAAAATTGACTGAGTAACAGATAATTCAAGCCAAAGAGTTCCGGCTGGTTCTCAAATTTTGCTCTAAAAAAGGAAAAGCAGAGTTTCCTCACTCCATGACACAGTGAGGCAGCAAGACAGAGTCGGTCGATGGCTTTCTCGGCGTTTGTCATTCAATCTAAAGTCCTTTGACTCGCTTTCCAGAATCTTCATAGCAGTGTCTTCGAATGCTAGAAAATTTTTGAGATTTGCCCTAACGATGTAAGCCATAAACTTTATGGCGTGTTGGCGTGTACGACTGGTGTAAACAGTTTTTACAACTGATGGAAGAACTCTTGCAATTTATCGGTTGTTTTTTCCAGCATTTCAATAACTTTGTGCTTGCGCTGTACCTGAAAGAAAATCATATTTTATAGTCAGAGTAGAGAGCTGAGCGAGCAAGCTTATACAGTGAGTGATTGAAGGGCAGATAAGTCTTGTGTTCGGAATAATGCTTCTACAGAATTTCAAACAAGTTTAAAAATAAATTTCTAGCACCATTTCATGTTCACGCGTGTTTTCTAGCCAGTCTTGTCGATCTGTTGGTACCAGCGTACCTTAGCAGACGACAAAAATCTCTCTCCACCTACAAGTGCATAATGATTCTACAGGAACAATGGCCGTGCAAGAAACTGCCAAGCGGAAGAAATGGTGCGAGAACAAGTCGTTGGAATTCTTTAACTGAGCAGCATGATTTTACGTCTCAGTTTCCATACGATTTCTCTTGCCGGACTGAATACTTTTTTCAGGAAATGTTCACATGAGTAATTCGTTCCATTAGTTTTATTTTAGAAATTCACTCACAAACTTCTTCCCACAAACGTGCGCGTTTATCGAAGTAGACCATTGCAAGTTTGTTGCTTTAGGGCAGAGCAGCAATATTTTGGTATTTGTTATCATAATATTCCAAATCTCTGTAGCATGAAAAACACGCAGCTTCAGTAAACTTAATATTACCGTGTACTGCAGTTCATAATTCCATAATTTTAGCCTGAAATGTGGCTCCTTATTTAGGAAAATTTATTCTCACAGTTGTTGCTTTCCCAAATGCATGGTTATAATAGGTGTGCAGTATTGTATCATTGGTAACTAATTAATAAGTTTCTTTGTTTTCTCGAGCAGGGTTGGAAGATCCCGCGCCGGTCTCCGGCCGACAACATCGATCAGGCCGGGCTGGGTTGCCTTGCGTCCCTCCTTCGAATTCATGCGTCTGCTAAGTGGCCTCCAAAGTTTGATGGAAAGCTCTAAGGCAATTTGAAATTTGAAATAAAACTAGACATCTGGGTTCAAGTGTGCCCGGTTACGGACAAACAAAGAGAAGAGCATTAGGGGAGAGAAGAATTGTCGATTCGCTTTAGGTTCAGCTTCAGACAATTTCAACCTCAATAGTTTTTTGAAGTGCAAGAAATGACTTTGGCGAAACATTCGCACCAATCAATTTATCCCAATTATTTTCCTAAAAGAAAGTAAATGTGCCATGTCCTTTACATGAGATGAAAAATTCATTACAAAAGTTCTTCCAAACTTTACCGATACAAAATGAAGGAAGTGTATGCATTTCTCTCATAGATCTGAAATTTATGACGACTGCAATAACTTTGGGGACAAAAATCCCGCAGTTGAAAGCTCCTCAGTTTTTGACGAACGCAGTATAAAAATAAAATAATAGTGAGCTAAGTTCTGCACTATTTCTCCCCCACACTTGCTATGGAAGAGGATACTCTCGCTGAGTTCACGGATGCAGAGGTGCAGATTTCAGCAGTGCGCAAGATCCACAGAAAAGCAGTGAGATCCTCGAGATCAAGTGAATCCCATCACACAAAACGCGAGCCAAGTTTGGTTAGTAATTCGTGCCACGAAAACTTTCCCTCAGATAGCGCGAGCGTAACGGGACTCGGAAGGCTCAAAGTCAACGCAGAAAAACCAGAATTAAACCACAAGAGACTAAAATTTTCCGGACACTTTGAGAACAGGAAGGCAAATTCGAAGAAAGCAGAAACAATGAAACTGTTTTGTTATCGCCACAGATATTTGATAAAGTTTTTCGAAAGAATAGTGAAGGCTGGGCAAGTTTCGACGAAAATAAGAGAACATTCTCGGCAGCCTAAGGCTTCCATAGGAATGGAGAGCATTAAGATTCTCTCAACCTCCACGGTGGCGCTGCTGCTGTTGATGCTGACTGCGTCTGTGATGGCAGAGGGTGAGTATTTTGGTCAACAAATTGCCTGGAATGACATGAATGTATACCTAAGAGACAACTTGCATTTTTAAACGCATGAATGTATTTTCACTTTATGTATGGCCAAGTTTCACTCATATACTGTGCGATTAACATGTACTGAAGTGCAATTTGGCAGTGTTATTTACAAGTGAGGGAAAAATAGCTCATGCTTTCTCTGTGTTGCTGACTCATGGGAGGTTACTATCTCTCCTCGGGCCCTTGATACGCTGGTTAACAAGTTATGCACACTATAAATCCAATAGCAGGGATAGTCACTTTTAAATGGACAATATTTTTTAGCGAATTTCATATGCTAGGACAACTAAAAATATACAGTAAAGATGAACATTTCGACAACAAGGGTGATCTTCAGCATCTGAGGAAACACAAAATTTTTAATACAAATTAAAAAAATTTATTTATATATATAAAGGGTTAACATTTGTGATTATTATCAGGAAATTTATAAGGGGAAGGAAGATTGGACATCATTCGAAATCGGTTTGTCTTTCATGATAAAAAGAGACTTTAAAATTCGAAGATCTGTTTGACTAGAAGAGGTTGCAATTATCTGGAAATCTTCTAAACGAACAGGCAAGTCGCACTTTTCTGCATGGACACGCACAGAGGATTGAGAGGGAAAAACAAGAGGCATATTTGTTCGGAAGCTTCGTACGGCATGCTCTGCTACACGAATTCGCAAGGCTCTTTTTGTGGACCCTACGCACCCAGACGCACACAGTGCGCGACGATACATGAAGATGACTGAAGAGAGCAAAGCCCTCGGACGCTTATCTTTGTAATTGACAAAAGAATTGATTTTGTGTGCATTCATTGTAATTATCCGAAAGTTGATGTGCAGGAAATGTTTTGATAAAAGCGACAGCAAGTCCTTTTTAGTTTTTCAGATTGGTAGCCATAATAGGGTAAAACGAAATATAGATATTTTCCGTACAGTTGTCATAGGTGGGCTGTCATGAAATTTTAGATTTAAAAACTTCTTGATTGAGGAATGTAAGAAACAAGCGGGGAAATCATTATTACGAAGGGAGTTATTCAAAAATTCAATTTCACTGTGAAACGTTTGAACACTTGAACATACACTGTAATAGTAATGATCATACAGTAGAAAATTCAAAATCTTTTGTAAGCGATGGGGTTCCAAATGAAAGCGATGAAAACCTCTTTATGGCTTCCTTTGACGTCGAGAATTTATTTACTAACATTCTGCAACACGAGAGGTTTACCATGCAGGTTTCATAGCCCGAGCCCGAAAACGTTCAGGAACAAAAACGTTACGACAGTGATTGTCAGTGAATTGATGCAAAAGCCCACTTAATCGATCTGAATCCTACACTTAATCTCTATAAAATTTATAGTATTTTACGTAGGTAAAATTACAAAGACGTAGAAATATTTCTTTCGAAGCGAAGTGGTAACCTTCGATGACGCAGAGCTCCCTAAAGGTGGCTGCGTGGAGGTGCGGAGGAGGCGGGGTAGAGTATAGACATTCAATTATGTTAGACTGGCATAAGCTGGGCACCATTCTTTGTGTTATAATTCGTGATAGATCATCAGGATCTTGGAGAATTTTGCAGAAAAAACTCCCTCATATTCATTCATCACCATCTTTTCACCTGTTCGTACACGTGGTGGGCATGAAAATTACCTAATTCTGGTGTTATCCTGCTGGCCAGGTGCCAATATTTGTACATGTTTAGAACCAACGAACGAAGGAGAAAGCTCTAAACTTTCGACATGTATACTATCATGTATACTTGGACTGCCGTTATTTCAACCCTGAAAATTTTAAACGATCTCAATTTTTACTTTTTCTGTTAACAATCTCTCCCTTCCAAGAACATGAGCAATGCAGTAGTTGATTTTAAATTTTTCCGTGAAGATTTAAATATATCATAATGTAACTGCTTTTTTGGCGATTAAAATTACTTAACGCTACTCGACCACCCTTCATTGAATTAAAAATGCGTAAAAAGATTTTTACTCAATAAATAACGTGTGATCTTTGCTGATTTTCGCAGTGGGATTCCTCGCTCATCCTGTACACTGTACGTCACACTTTAAGTATTTCAATTTTTTAACAAGAGACAAAATCTACAACCATTAGGATTTAAGAACTTTTCATCCCTTCATTCTCGTGCAATATTATTTGAATAGGCTTTTAATGTTTCAGTACAAATGTTTGCTTACTTATTTATTTTTGTTTGGAGACGCGCGTGTTGCTATGGTATTGCACCATAATGTTGGGAAATCCATTCTCATTCATTGAAAATTGGTAGGGCCGGCAAAATTTAGTCAAGTTCTTTAAATTGGTCATCTGGCAAATAGGATCGCTCCAATTTTTGCCCATTTATTACAGTGTGTCTATGCTTGTACGTGAAACGCTAGCTGCAAATTATTGAGTAGCTGACTTTTTTGTTATAAAAGCACGACCTTTTTTCCACTCATCATGCTTCAAATAATATGGGCTATTGTCGTCCAATCGTCTAACTCATGAATCAGCGATAATGAAGGCTTTATCGTCTAACATCGGCTATTGTTATCCAATCGTTTAACTCATATTTCAGCGATAATGAAGGCTTTATCCTCTAATGCTTCTCTGTAAATGGTCTCAATATTTTCTTTCACGTCGATCACAAAAGTGTTCAGATTTTAACATGTTGTCAAACGTAAAGTTAACTGTCCGAGTCCATTTTTCAACCACTCTGCACAAGAAAATTCCAGCCTTCGCTATAATAAAAAAAAAATTCCCATGGTTCACAAACTCATTAGTAAACGATTACATCCCCTTTAAGTGAAATTACAGCGTCCATTCTGCCTGAAAAAGATTTTTTAGAATTGACGTACGTACAGGATTACTTCTCTAGTGTTTCATACTCGCATGACAATGCGACGTGAAACACGAGTACGTGCCTCTACTTCCTTCTCTGGGTGTTCCTTAGCCTGACTTAATCCAAATTATTTTTTTGCCACTTCGAGACGTCTTAGTTTCGTCCCATCGTAGTGGAGCCACTAAGGGATAAATCTGTACCTCGCCTGCTCTGCATGAGTACTGATGCCTGTTCAGTACTTACATTCAACGTAAATTTCGGTGACAGCGTTGAACACCGATCGATGAACGTGGTGAATAACTGAAGCTCAAAAAACATTGAGATGACTAGTTTTTTCAACCTGCCGCTTATCATCATATTTAAATTGTAATCATGTTTAGAAATCTTATTAATAAACATTAAAGAGGACTGCTAGCATCGATACCACTGAATATGTACCTTCATTAAAGGAAAACTGCTTTTTTTTCAGTCAGAGTAATTACGCATGCCACTCGTAGCACTCTCTTATTCCGAAGTGTAGATCCATTCAGAAATGGGACGCGACCAAGATGGGACATGATATACAGGATTCTACTTGTGTCTTCTGTAATGCTTTTCATTCCATTCAGTTCTAAAAATTCTTTTATTTCGTGACTTCGCTTTTTTTACTGATTAATCGAAGATCGAACTCGATGCACAAAATATGATTTGAAAATAATAATTGTTCTTGAAAATAATAATTGTTCTTGAAAATATTTTGTAACGCAACCTACTTCTCGAAATTTCGTAACATTTTACAATTGAATAGAAGAAGCAAATCCAACAGCTTATCACCCATGTTCGGTCTGTTCTAGATTCATTTTGACGGAATTATAATGTTTTTCTGATATTTTCTTTACGATGGTATAAAAGTTTTAGTAAACGTAAGGTTGAGAGGAGTTTCATATTTGCCAAAAAAAAAGTGAAGCAAAAATTTATAGTAAAGTAAGTCGTCTGCAACATCCTACAAGTTCGATCTTTTTCAACCCTCCCAAATTTCAGCGAGGCTCCTCCTCATCAAGTCCGTACGAGCTTCACATTCGGAGACTGTGCGGTAGACGCAGGCTCCGGAGCCGCTCGAGCATCTCGCCGCTCTATTAGCATTTTTATAAGATTTAGTGGTGGTAGAAGGCATCGTTTGTTGTCTTGATTTAGAGCTTGGTTTGGCAAAGCGAAGCTCCTTGCAATGTTTTCCCAAGCTTTCAAAGCCTCCGCCCGCAACACCCATTGGGAACGTTAATAGAAACAAATGGCTCGGCGCTGCAGTCGCACACTGATCTCTGGCTCTTCATTCGCTCACCGACCATTTCTTTCTCAAGAAACACTCTTTTCATGACCTCATTCACTGAAGAACACAAATAAATAGCTTCAAATGTAACTGTTCGTAGAGTGCAAATATTTATTCAATGGGAAAAATAAGCTAAGAACACTAAAGTTATCCATTAAAATAGTTATTATATCATGTTACTGAGGTAGGGGGCGGAAGACGAATACATTGTAGTCTCCCTCAGTGTGAAAGAGTGCATTATTAACAAGATTCATCAAAGAACTAATTTTTAATTTCTTTCTTTTCATTTCAATTTCTTCTTTTTAACGTCGAAGAAAACATGAAGGAATTTTATTTGCATTTCAGATAATAAATGTACTGACTTGAACTAACAGATAAAGATCTCGGGTAAAATTAAATGTTTCTGAAGCCCTCCGGATCAGAAGGAAATTAGGAACAGGCTGTATGTGCCCCGTCAATTTCCCTTGTGGTAACAGTAGCATTCTCGGACACAAGAACAGTGAACTGATTAAACATTCAACTGATCGTTTCTCCAACGTTCTATTAGCTTTTCGATGAGTGCTAAAATAAAAATTTCTGTGTTGTAAAGAGAGAAAAAAAATCAATGTATTTTCTCTGTTAGTCATTAAATTCTTAAATCATCTTATCAAATTTTACTGCATAGACCTAAAAATGGATGAAGTTAAACTTCCCAATGGTTGAGTTGGGGATAAACCAAAACCCAATCCACCATTTGTAGCATTTACCAATGAAAAAATAATCTGCTAGTTATTACAAAGAGGATATAACTTTAGGAGAAAGCTCCATGTACGTAGAAATCTCTCTAGGCATTTTCTGCAATATTTTCTGAACATCATACATCATATGTAAGAGCTCTGTACTTTTTCGATTTTCAAATTTTGTGCAATTTTTTCAGTTCCTTCTGTCTTTTTTCTCGTTTTTTCAGAACATGTTATTCTCGTTATAATTTTCTTTTTCACGGTTATCGAAGATGTTGCTCCGCTAGACAATTCTAACATTCCTTGTAGCTTGTGCAGCTGAAGCCCTTCTTTTATTCATAGAACGCAACTTCTCTGATGTTCCAGGTTCACATATTTCTTTGACGGTTAAACCAATCGAAGTTATCTGACCGTATCTACGATTACACCCAAAACGGGGATTGAGGCATTAGGTCACAAATTTTATGAAATCTCACTCACTGAAATGCCCTAACGATAGGATATTCACAATAGAAAACAACACACTTTTTCCTGCCTAATTTAACAGCAGTTGAGTTTTCAACCAGTTTAAAACTTTCTTCTTTCACTCCTACTCGAAGAGAATCCGTGTTCAAATTAGTCGACGCAGGGTGTTACGTACGAGAGCGCCTCAGCCAGTTTGTTAACTCCTCATCGCACGTGAGAAGTCGCCAGTGCCTTCCGGCGCCAGCTTTGAAGGCCTTTATTCAATGGATTCTAACCTCGGTGGCTCCAGCAAATCGCACGGCCATGCTTGGCAAGTGGCAGGCCAAGGAAGGGCTGTCGGCACCTCGCTTAATCGCACAAGTTGCGCAGTTTAATCGCGCTTTTATGCTTCCACGACGCCGCTCTTTGCTCTGGCTCAAGCCGACCCCTCAGCGGTGCTGGCTTCTCAAAGATATGGATGATTCTTGCAACTGTCTAACTTGAATCAGCCTAGTGTATGTACATAAAATCGAATTTTTGGCGTCTTGATAAATACTGAAAAGTCTTTAGGCGCAGTTTTCTAGATGTGAGGAGTTCGGAACATGACGTAGGTGCTGGATTTGTAGGAGCTGAGGAGCCAGCCCACGGTCATGCTCGAGTTGGCCCTAAACAGCTCGCTGTGTCTGCATGTGAAACACTGAGAATAGCCTCGCCAGACGCCATATTTATGATGCCTCTTGCATCTTGCCAAACTCGCACTCACAACACCAGCTCGACCGGGCCTATGAAATCAGGGCCCGAGGTGAGATCGTACATTTTAGGCCTGCTGCCTCCACTCGGATTGAAAACAGCGATGAAAGTGACGGGCCTCTTTGCACAATCTCTTTCGTTAGGTTCTTTTTGATTTTTTTGGTGGGTGTGAGCTGCGGAGTGTCCAATCTAAAACTGAGCTGTGAGTCCATCACCGAGCATGAGAAACACAAAATTGTCCAGCGCGTTTCCGTTCAAGAGCGCAGCGCTGCGATGAGCAGTCAGGAAATAAACTTTGAATTTTCATGCCTATCCCACTACACTATGTGGGGCGGTGGTACAGTCAACAACACAATGTCAATGTATTCAGTCAATGGAAAGGAAATTCACACGGGGAATGGATAGTGTTGTCTGCTAAGCATCCATGCTGCAGACTCTAGAACATAGACCAGCGAATGATAGACTTGTTATCAAACTTGCTGAATAAGTCCGGTAAATGCTTTACAAGTGTCTCGAATAACATTGTTGAGTCTTGGCTCCTTGAAGTCGATCTAAAATGAAATTTTTCTTAACTAGTTTGACTTTTTTGCATAATTTATAATTTTTGTTCCAGTTCTACTTCAAAGGCGATGAGATAAAGGGAATAATTTTAGAACATGAACGAACAAAAATTCTTCGCAAATCGGGTCGAATTTCCGCCCGCTCCTGGTATAGCAGTTAGAAAGTCGTGGTGTTCACTCATAGTTGTAAATGAAAAAAATGTAGCTTTGAAGAATATGTATTTGAAGGATAGCTTTGAAGGATATATGTTAATAAATATTCTTCCTCAAATGTATAAATGTATAGATAGAGAGAGAAATGTTTAATAATCCGACGCTAGAGCAAGATTAACATATTAACTCTGGGCAATACTAGGGTAGAAATAAATGTGTGATGTTAGCATCTAAACAACTAATTCAGGATTAACTCATGAGGCGGTGAAGAATTTATGGGACCCGGTGTAACAAAAGTAATGTCGACTAAATCGTCTAAAAAATCACAGCATCTTGAAATTTTTGTTCCTTTCATTAGATGCACGCATTTTGAATAGCGTTCAATCTGCTTTTCCATCACATTTGATGTGTTTTTCTCTGTTTTGTTCACTTTACGCATTTTCAGTGTGATCTAAGTATTTAATCGAATGAATTTTCACTTATATATGACTTGTGTTTTACTGACATACACACTATCCTGTTAGACTTAACGCGTAGCGTCGAATATTTTCATTGATTGTTTTCAAGAACTGCCTCGCCATATTGAGTTCAACTTACTCCTGACTATCTGGAGCAGGACTGATCAGCGTTCTGTGTGACGGCAGGTATACAGTTAATGTCGTAAGTTTTGTGTGGTGCAGCTATACAGTTAGTGTCGTAAGTTTTGTGTGGTGCAGCTATACAGTTAATGTCGTAAGTTTTGGTTGTACAGCTATACAGTTAGTGTCGTAAGTTTTGTGTGTGGGCAGCTATACAGTTAGTGTCGTAAGTCCTCCAAGTTGACTGCCGCTACAGGACCAGCAGCCATGGTGTGAATAAAAAATTCATGGTCACAATGTTACGATATTTTAGGGCATTTGGTTAGTTTAGGATTGGTTAATTAAGAATGGTTCGAATAGGTTAGGACATTTTCTCAAAATTTAGGGTGCAATAGAATAAGGTTACGTTGAGTTACTTGAATAGGGGCCGTGATTTTTTTGTTGACCCAAGTTAGGGAGCGTTAGGGGAGGTGAGGTTTGCTTGGGATAAATTTAGGCAAGTTAGCAAAGCTCAGGTTAGCTTAGGGTAAATCAGGGTGAGTTAGCCAAGGTCAGGCTAGCTTAGGATAAATTAGGGTAAGTTAGCAGAGGTCAGGCTAGCTTAGGGTAAATTAGGGTAAGTTAGCAGAGGTCAGGCTAGCTTAGGATAAATTAGGGTAGGTTAGCCAAGGTCAGGCTAGCTTAGGATAAATTAGGGTAAGTTAGCAGAGGTCAGGCTAGCTTAGGATAAGTTAGGGTAAGTTAGCAGAGGTCAGGCTAGCTTAGGATAAGTTAGGGTAAGTTAGCAGAGGCGAGGTTTGATTGAGTTAGCTAAGGTTAGATTAGGTTAAAGTAAGTTAGAATAGGTTAGGTTAGGATGAAATTGGCCTACTTGTTGAACGTAGAAAACTAGCAAACAGTTTGCTTACGAAAAGAGTTAGTAATTTGTTTTAGAGAAAAGATAGAGAAATTGTTCTGCCAAATAGCATTAATTTAAGAACAATTTTGAATGGTACACACCTAAAAATTGTTCACTTATTCGTAATCACACATTTAACTCTGACTTTTCATTAAAAGAACATCTTGAATGTACACTGAAAGAAAATTTATTCTCAGAGAGAAAGCCTACAACGTCGATAATTTACGAGCCACAACGGGGGCTCTTACAAAATTCCTTGATTTTCTCCTTGGCTGACCACACGTCCAAGTTGCCCGAGTCCCCAGAAAGTTGCCCGGACAAATGATTGTGTCCGGAAGTTGCATCCATTACTGCAGAACCTCACAGAATTAAACACTGCTTTGCCTTCAGTCATCGCCCGAGGGAAAATTACCCGGCGAATACAGCGCAGCGGCCTAATGTTCTTGGGAACGAATGATAGTGCTGTGGATCAAGGTGGAGGAAACAAGGTAGGGTCAATTCTATGGGGGAAAAAACACTTCTTGTTCGGCTAGCCAATAGAACGGCTTTATTTCAAACACACTTTATGACGTCACCATTGCGACATGTCTTTAGGCTAATAGTGGTGCCAGATTTGGGGCTAGCAGTGTTGTCAGACGCAAAATGAGTGCCGCTATTGGTTCGCTTACCATGACGTCAGCATTGCCACACGGTTGACGAAAAAAGGACTGATTTGGCACTACCATGTTTCTTTTACCGTGCTGTAAATGAAGATGAGGGTGTCTCGGATACTGAACATGCAGATATAAAAGACGACTTCTACACCATTTTCAGATTTATTTCACACCAAAGAAATTAAATTTCACAAATGATGCAAGGAATTTCACACAAACTGAAGCCAACGAAATTCAATTTCACACAAACGAAACAACAAGGCGACATTAACGATATTCAAATTCACACAACTGATTGAATTCATTTATAAGACACATCTTACCAGGAAGTGAAGGGTTGATGCGCATGACTATGCAGTCGGAGCGCGTTACACAAACTAAAGCGCGATAGTGAAGGACGAAACCTAGCGTCAGCCCAGCGTAGACTGGCTCTGGTTTTCCTTTGCCTCATCCATCACGTCTGAGATCGCGTCGTGTTGACCTGCGGCCGCTCTGTGACATCTCCGGCCCCTGAAACTCAAGCCATGTCTGCAAACGTCGCTGTGTCGTGATGCTGTGGTGATCGCATCACAGTGCACCACGTTGTGTTGTGAGGCGGGGGTGATCGCATCACAGTGCACCACGTTGTGTTGTGATGCTGTGGTGATCGCATCACAGTGCACCACGTTGTGTTGTGAGGCTGTGGGGAGCCTCCCCGTATATTTACTGAAGCATTTGGAGTGTTAGAAATTGTTGCATCACACTACAATGTCTCTGAAACTTACGTAGCAGAAAAAAAGTAAGAGAACTGTACTCGTATAGAGATCATGCCCGCTTGTTTGGTGGACGAGTAACCCAAAACATCAAAGTTCACATTACATGAAGCATAAACCAGTGGAGGAATAAAGCAAAATCTCTCATATCAAATAGGCTTTGAGTCAACTTTATGGGTGTAACGAGGCAGACTGTTTCATGGTGAATAGAATATGTTTCTTCTTAATGAGTTAAAGCAGTAGAGGACAATAAATTTGCTTTGAATATCTTTATTCGAACACATGCAGAGGTTTTTCAGGAAAAAAACAATTCTCTTGTACCTTGAATTTAGATTTTTTCGAAGGATAATGGCGAATGATAAGCTTTCCTGTGCGTACACCCCTTTACGTGAACTATTTGTGCCTCAAGCTTATAATTTGGAACTTCCTTCAGCGTTCCAAAGAGAAATATTTGCCTTAGTTTGCTTGTGATTCACTACGTTTCTTGCTCTGCTTTCAGTTAACTCTCTCTCATCATCAAGAACAACAAATTGATGCCCCGATTTAAAATGGGGAACAAATGTTTCAGATTTCGACAGATTTACAAATTATTTCTACTCATAAAAATGTTATATCACTATAGAGCTTCTACACAATACAACGCTCGTGCTGTTGCAAAAACTGAAAACCAACGTTCATAAACTCATAATCAATGTTTGTCGTACTGTTCCAACATTTTAGGCTTAGGTAATGTCAACTTCAGAGTTCGTTAATATTGAAGTTACTTTAAATCAGTATCAAGATTCGCTACAATCTAAGTTAAGGCGTGTTAACATCAAAGTTGCATGATGTCAAAGTAACTGCATGCCACACAAAGAGTTTAAGCACCTACTCACCATTATTGTATTTTCAGCAATAGAATTTTATTTGGCATCATAAAACGTGTTTGACGAAACTTTTCATGTTTTAGATAAAAATATTAATCAAATTGATCCATGAAATTACAGGTCGTTCAAATCGAAATGAGCATAAATTTCCGGCGTTGAATTTTTTTTTAACCCTCAAGTTTAAACTTTGAGCAAATTCGTACCAAAAACTTCATGCTCAATAACTTTTACAATTCGCTCCTAAATAACTCAACCTTATCTGAATTGAATTGTAGTATGAGGAGAGCGTATAGAAGCGTCCCGAAGAACTTCAAAACGTCATCACATTTTCCAAAAAGCTTCTAAGCGCACGAGTTGCCGCTCTGGCCGACCGCTCGTACAGCAGATCGTTAGCCTTGCTGCAGCTCCGCCGCTCGAAACAGCAAAATGCTGACAAAGTCCAACTAATGAACCATTAGAAGGAAATATCACCGACTTCGCAGCCCAATAGCACTTTCTCACTCGAACTGATTTCACTTACTTTTGTTGCCTTGCTTGGACATGGGAACTGCACCCGGGGTTATGGTTTTTAGTTGCTCAAGCTCAGTTGCAGAGTTGAAGTAAAGAAGTGAGAAGAGTATTTTATTCGACGCTGTTTCGTAACTTTGACTTCCTACAAGTTCAGATTGTGGGGTAAATAATACACCAGAAAAGGGCCAGAGGTGTAAAGAAATTTTAAAATAGCCAATTTATATTCTTTTTTTGTGAGCCTCTAATGAGTATGAAGGACGGCCAGGGTAACTAGAAAAAATCTAGCGATGATAAATCGAATAACTGGTCAGATCGACATAACTTCTCGTATGTCAGAATCTATGTCAATAAAACAAAATTTTCATTGCAACATCATTTTACCTTTTTTACTTGCGTCCGTTTTTAGTTGTTGCTCTGTCTCTCATTTTTTTTCCTTTTCTTCTTTCAATTCTTTCCGTTATTTTTTCTTCAAAT
>JACJUY010002536.1:71601-112548 GCA_014220935.1 Platorchestia sp. MABIK | reverse complement strand
AAGGTTGCGATCAGTGTTGTGACTGTGTTCTTCGCAATTATTGCATTAGATAAATTGTGACGTGGTATTGCATCAGAAGCTAAAAACATGTTTACTGATGTTGAACTGATTGTTTACCGGGATGTTGCGGTGATCGACCGTTACGCTCATCATTAAATCTTTCTCGCCGGTAGGCGAGTCGAGCTAAGTTCTATTTTTAAACTTAGTGACGTGAAGTGTTATTCGTCCAACTGTTTTGAAACGAGAGCAGTGGTATTCAGNTTGAGCAGTCTTGGTCGTTGCTGGGTACTCGGTGCTTGTTCGTTAGTTTTCAGGGTGATAGACTTTCGACTGGCTCGGCTCGCATTGTATCTCCTTATATGGTGCCTGGCGAGGCGTTAACACGCTGAACAAGCTTTCCCAATGTTCGACGATTGGTGGCGCCTCGAAGCTGTTGGTGCGTGGGGTGGCGCTTCGATGCTTGTGTGGTGGTATCTTGAATGGCGCCAGGTTGCTCGAAGCGAACACTTGTTGAGACCCCCACAGTCTCTCTCCGACAACCACGCCTTTCGTCCAGACCTGTGCTTTGCTGAGGACGTTTTTCCTTTTCTTTCAAGGGCAGTCATTACTTTTGAGACAGTACCTCTTGAAACTTCAATCATTCGAACAGTTTCCGTCACACTAGCACCTACCATACGAGCACCAACAATTTGGCCTCTTTGAACGTCGGAGAGGTCTACCATTTTTATAAGATTATAACCAAATTTTTCAGTTAGATATTCTTAAAAACAGTTAATTTAAATCAAATGTCAAATAGCTACAATTACAAGCAATGAAAAATTTAAATATGTCAAGTTTTGACTGTTTACAACAAATTCAAAGGTCATAATTCCAAAATGTTAGGTTTTCCATTATTTTATTCAGCCCCTGCGTTTCATTAGTAAAATTATATATATGCATAGTGATGCTTCTCGAGTTCTAGCAAATTCTTTATATCGTGATCAAATAGATGTCAAAGGTTTTTAATAGTGACTTCAAACGATGAGATGTTTTTTTCTGTAAACGCTGCATTCGCGGACGTATTCAAAATGATCTTGGGGCAAATTTTTTAAAATATATCGTCAAAATCAAGGACTTAAATATATCGTCAAAATTTAATTTAAATTAATTAAAAGGCATAATCTTCCATCAAAACATCTCCAACAGTTATTTGCATTCATTTCAGTTATTCGTAGATTTGAAAACCTAATGAATATCGTGGAAGCACTTCGTACTGAGGGCTCATTTTGCTCTGCGATTAGATGAAAAATCATAGTCCATTGTTATTTGTTCCTATTGATGTAGAAGTTTATTCGTGAACTTCAGAGGGTTAAAGACTTAACATTATGAGACAACGAGCTATAAATGAATGTTTTCAGACTCAAAAACTGAGCTCATCTTCGCTCAAGATTTTCATGGAATGTAGTTGAAGAAACTCAAAATATGTATGATCCAACTCATGAACATTGAATTTTGAAAAGATTTTTGAAAATGCTTCAACTAGACTAATTTACCCAAATCTCTCCATCCATCTATCTACCTACCTTCATCTGCAAAGACGTCAAATAGCCAATCCCGTACTACATCGAATCTTAAGAAATGTGAAAAATTTGATGGCTCAGCATCTTATTACTTCGGCAACGAGGGCCAAACACATGATTCTATCACTTGTCTACCTTTTTACTTGTGCTTCTTTCAGAAAGCACCCACAACGTACTTTGAGATAGGGGCCTGAGAAGAAAAAATGTGGCGACCCCGTCCACGCTAACTTAAATTGGACCGTTCGGATCAAAATCCGATAACATCAATTTTCTTTTTATAGAGTATTTTACAGAGTATGTTGTAGAGTATTTTCTTACGAATCTAACGATATGCATCAGTTCCTTATGAGGATGTTCTTTCGTCTGCTACAGCTTACGAAAGGCTAGCTAATTTGGGTTGGCTGGCCCAAAATCAGAAAACTTTGAATTTTCTGTTTTTAGCTCATTTTGTTTAGAATTTTTTCCTGCATCTAACGATTTACTTCACTGTTTTGTAAGTGTGTTCGTTCGTCTGCTATAGCTTGCGAAAGGCCACTCATGTCCGTCATCATACGGCCAGCTGACAAGTTTGCCAGGCTCTCCTGAAAATTTGAACTTTTTGACTTTTGAAATGCTACTCCTCCAACAGCTTTCAAGGTACAGGAATGGCAAATATATCAATCGACATGGCTTTAAAACGCTAAATGTTGGTATAATTTTTTTTTTAACGGTTCAGTTGGAAAATAATGCCAAAATTGTGTCACAATTAAAAAATGCATTGCAGGAAAAAAATTGAAAGAACAAAACAAAACATCAAAATTTTACTCCAATGTTTCTTTAGATAATACATTTAAGCTCTTTAAAAAAACTTTGGCCGGATCTGTAATTTCAAAAATTGAAGGTGATACAATTCCCAAAAACCGTGAGAATTGCAGAAAACATGGTGAGAATTTCAGAAACTTCATTTTTTTAGCCAGGTCCGTCATTTTTGGAAAAGATTTTTGGCAATTTTCACCACAGGTATGAAATGTTGCAAAAATTATTTTGAACTCGTACATTTCTTCGTAATTTAATTGGATTTTTTTTTAACTGAGAAAAAGAGCATCTCAGAAAATCGATCTACAATTTTGAAGTTGTAGAACCGGCAACAACATTTCCAGATAATATTATCTTAAGCATGGTAGAGTTAAGTTTTTGGTAATTGGATTCGTAGAATTTGATATAATTTTTCCCAATTGACTTTTTTCCGTCTTGTCTCGTAAAATTTTTCACTGAATTCGAATTTTAAAAAATCGATTTCACTTATCCCTAGCTTTTTTTAGACCCTATCACTGAAACATTTCGCCATTTCTGTACCTCTGAAACTGTGGGGGAAAATCTACTTCAAACGTCAACATCTGCAGAGTTCAAGAGGGCCTCACAAACTCGGTGCATGAATGCTCTGCTGCTCAACCCATTTAAGAATTTGTTAACTGTGGGTGTCAGAATGTTTTATTTTCGTTCCAAAGCATTACGAGCGCGAACTGTTTGGGTAACTTCCGCCTGATGTACGCTCAAACCTGCTTCGTCGTTAGGGGACGTCGAGGGGGGGTGCTGCTTGACCTAGGTGGACCGCCTTGCTATAAACTCGAGTCCGTCATTTTCTAATGGATTTTTCTCAAATTTTGCACAGCTGTAAAATGATGCAGCGATCTATTTTTACCTCAAAGCTTTTTCGGAACTTCATAAGCAAAGTATTTTTTTCGAAAATCTACAAATATTTTTTTTAAATATAGCTCCTCCTTCAAATTTGAAGTTAGAGAACCGGCAAAATGTTTTTTAGGTAGCTTTATGTATCATCTAAAGAAATTTTGGAATGAAATTTTGGTATTTTGATTCATTTATTTGAGGATTTATCTAAGAAAATGTATTTTTTAAATTTAGGCATCTTGTTTCTGTTATAATTTCAGACTAAACAGTTTTAAGAAAAAACTCAAACAGTTATTTTAGCTAGTTTTAAGTTCTATCGATTGATCGATTGATGCATGGCAATTTCCTGTACCCTTAAAACAGTGGGAGAAGAAGCATTTCAAACGTCAACAAGTTCAGGTTTTCAGGAGAGCCTGACAAACTCGTCACGTGATCATGTAATGACATTGATAATTTTTGAATACCTGGAGTAAACACTGGTCCCTCCTAATTAGCTGGCTTTTCGTATGCTTTAGGAGACGAACGAACACACAATAAACAAAAGTATATCGTTAGATTCGTAAGAAAATTCTCTATTTCATGAGCAGAAAACTGAAAATTTAGCTTTTCGGATTATGAGCCCGAACGGTCTCCGGATGCCTGAGATCGTGAAGCTGAACGTCAACGCAGACCAAACCTGGAATATCAAGTAGCACCCTCCCTGCTGGTTGTAAATTGTACTTCGTTGTAATAAATGAAACAAACCCGCAAAGAATTTACCTGCTTGCTATTAGGAGCAGTAGGAGTCGTGACCCCTCTAGAACATCGTGTTCTAAACTTTGGACCTCGAAATCCATTTAAAAAAAATCATCAGCATTTAATATAAATCTGGTCAAGATTGAAATATGTTTTCTTAGTTTTGAGCTGACTGAATGGTGTTCACAGCCTCATTTAAGATGGACATCCCGGCGATTTTCATTTTAATTGACCAATTATTGTTGAAAAATAATCGTTAGTTGGTGGGCTATTGTGCCCTAAAATTGTATGGGGCTACGGACACTAGAACCCCCCCAAAAGGGGCCTAAAGTAAATCATGAATTTTTGACCCACACATAAACAGAAAACCAAAAGGAAAATAGGAAATCTGGCCATTAGTTTGTTAGAAATTTTTCAGGGATTCCAAAACTGTTTTTGGTTTTGTTCTAGCATGAAAACTCATTGACTTCTATTCTTTTGAAAAATTCTATAAAATAACATAATAAACAAACATTTCCCATTTTCCTCAAAACTAAGGCTAAAATCGAAAAGAATTACACAGGCAGAATGTGTTTCTTTTTAAAAATTACATACACTGGCTCATTTCAGAAGAATCAGTCCACAATAAAAGATTTAAAATGTTTCCAAAAAAGTAAAAATAAATGTATATCATTCATGTAATTAATACATGTAATATGCAATTCCCAGTAAAACTAAGAAATTATGCATGCATATTATTTGTAGAAGATAATACAACATGAATACAGCATTCAAGTAAAAATTGTCTATTATATATTACACTTCACCACAAAATTTATGTCTTTGCCTGTATCGAAAAACCAAATTTCGACAAAAAAATGAGTAAAAGGCAACGAGTCTTTATGCTAGAAAAAAGACCGTTTTAGAACCCTTGGAACAATTCTAACAAAGTTATGAAGCAGGATTTTCCAATTCATACATTCGATTTTTTTATCACAGTTCAAAACAGAATATTTTGTATATATCAGTTAGTGATTGAAAATTGCATGTTAAAATAAAACTAAAAAGAAACTAGTAAATACAGATTCATAACTTTGTTTAAAATGTTACAAGGATTTGAAAACTGTCTTTGAGTTTATTCCAGCACGAAAACTCATTGACTTCTATTCTTTTGAAATATCCGTTTAAATAACATAACAAACTGATATATCAAATTTTCTCAAAATATTGAGGCAAAGATAGAAAAAGTTACAGGAGCAAAATTTGTTCTTTTTTTAAATTACATAGGGTGAACAATTTTCAGAACAATCGGACAAATAATTAAAGTTCGCTGGGATGTCCCCCCCCTTTAACGACTTGTAAAAATGTTTACAAATTCTCTCCTGCATCGAAAAATACAGAACACATATCTATTGCACGTATCCTTTGTATCTATTCTCCATAAATCACCAGAATGTTTTCTTATTTTTTTCATGAGAGACAGAATCTGCCTACACAATATTTTCAAAACAAATATGATAAGTAGGCGACCTAAGCACGCTCAGTAATGCCATGATATAAGCTTATTTTAACTTCTGAGACACGACAGACGGCACAGTACAGGTATGGTCAATGATTTGGAAAAAAAGTTTTCTATTATTTCGTTAACTCAAATTTTTTAATTGATTACGCCTTGCGGAGCTTTCAATTGATTACTTCCGGAAAACATTGTAAAGGATAAATGAAACATAAATTGTCTACAAACAATTTTTAATAACCTGCATAACTGAATAATGATTATACTCATTATCTGCAATGCTGACAACGCTTCTTCAAAACTGTTTTGATGCGGTTTGGTATGCAGTTAACTAATTTTTAAATGATATTATGATCATAGGACATTCACTCTCCTTTAATTAAGGCACCAAGTTGCGCTAAATTAGTTCGCTCCTTCTTGTTCACTCGACTTTTGAATAGACCATAAATTTTCGATCGGATTCAGATCAGCCTAATTTCTAGGCCAAGGACCCAAAATCTCCACTCCATTGTCATCAAGGAACTTTTTTACCACTCATGCATTATTACGGAGTTTCATCATGCGGGTAAAACACCTCTTTGTCTGGAAACTGACCAGCTATCTTTAAAAGGAGATGATCTTTCAAGACTTTCAGGTACCAGACGGGAGTCATGGCCGTATTTTTGGGTGAAATCGTCAGTGCTGCAGTTCCCTTACCTGGAAAGCAGCCCCAGACGTAAAGAGTGGTAGGATGCTTGTCCGTTGGAACGACATACTCCTTGTTAAATCTCTCGCCTTTTCTTCGTCTTTTCCCGAAGGTGGCAAAAAGGGGGAACGGAGATTCATCGGAGAAAACCACTTTGCCCCATTGTTCAGCAGTCCAATGCTGGTACTTCCTGGAAAAATGAGCTGGTCTTTGATGTTCTTCGATGTAAAAAGAGGTTGCTTCGCAGCTCTTCTTGAAGCTAGGCCGCTGTCGAAGAGTAGACGTCGAACAGTTTGCGCTGAGGCATGGCGGGTTGCCCTGTCCCATTCCTTTCGGGAAGTCCTTACGGGAAGTCCTTTCCCGTAACGAGTAGCGCACTAAAGCCCTATGTTGACGAAACGACGACAATTTTTTCCTGCCAGTGCCTGTCTTCGCCACTATTGATTTTGTTCCGTTTAATTGTTTTGTCAATCTGTAGACAGTTGATGATGATGCAAGCTGCTTGGCGACGATTTTCTTCTTTTATATGATATACTACTCTGACGGAGAAGAATGATGGTGTAAGACCTGATGTTGCTACTTCGGCCAATGAGTTTCATTGGAGCAAGTGAAGAAGCGGTCTTACTTATGCTTCTCCTGAAGTGGATATCGGTGATACGCAGCGGAGAAATCGAAACCTTTTCATTGAATAAGTTTACATTGAAACATCTTAAGATTACTGAACACTTGAAATGACAGGAGAATTGAGGGGTAATTAAGGTAGGGCCCTACAAGTACCTTCCCCCTATACAGAAAGTAATTCGAACGATACTGTCGCTTATGTTCAGATGGTGAGAGAGTTGCTGTTGAGGCCTAGCGCTGAGGCCGTGCGATGAAGCCGAGTAATGATGCCGAGCGATGAGGCCGAGCGATGAGGCTGAGCAATGATGTTGAGCGATGAGGCCGTGCGATGAGGCCGAGCTGTAGGGGTTTTTGCGGCTCAGTTGTGCATTTTCGCGCTTGGCTATCCGTCCTTGAAGATGGTGCTACCCTCCGCCGGTGAGTTTCATTACGGCAAGTGAAGTAGCGGTGTAACTTATGCTTCTCCTGAAGTGGATATCGGTGTTACGTAGCGAAGAAGTCTGAACCTTTTAATTGAGTAAATTTATTAAGATTACTGACCCCGAATTGAGGGGTAACTAGGTAGGGCACTACAATGGTTCACCTAATTTCTCCTGAAATCACTTTGATTTTGAGTCTGATAAAGAAAACATTTTTTAAATTAAAAAAAATATTCATTAGATAAAATACTTGAAATAAACATACCTCTCACTTTGCAAGCGATTTTTTTATCATTCTCAATTCCCGAATAAGCTTTTAAAGCACCACAAATTGATTTTACGTATTTTAGGAAAAAAAAAATTAGCAAAGCTTAAAGAAAATTTGCGTAATTTCGTTTTTAAACCTCTCTTCTAAGTAATTTTGCTACATCATAAGACTGTTAACGATCAGGCATAACCATTTTCTGAAATAAAGTCCTGAATTAAAAGTTTTTCTCAAAATCATTGAAAGAAACACATCTTATTTAAAATTTTTTGCAGTTTTTTGGTCGAAAGTTGCCAATGTTGGTCGGGATTGGCCACGCAAGGTCACAACATTCGACTGTTGATCGCTTCATTCCCGCACTAATTTTGACAAAAACGAACCGCAAGAGGCAGATTTTGTCGAAGATCGGCGTTTGGTCGAGAAGTGCGGCCTGTCCAGACCATATTCGAAAAGGCAGCGGCAGCTTGTGTGCTGCGATATGGACCTAATACTGCTACATCCAGATTAAAAGCTAGGTTACAATATTGAAATGAATTTTAAGATATCGAACCTTAAATTAAGGAGTCCCTGCCTTGTGCGAGTGTTATAAACTTCGAGGTGCATCAGTACTTAATTGGATGTGAGCTGTGGATGAACACTGATCACACTTTGCTAACCTTAGCACTAAAGTAATCTAAATTTAACAACATAAACGCAAGTGAAAGGCCCTCTAATTCATTTGATATTGAAACTTATTTCAATATTGTAATCTTCCTGAATGCCTAGAAGTAACAGTAGTTGATCCTCAATTACCTTAAAAACTAACTGCATTCGATGGACCCGTCTGTTCTACGCGATTCTAAGTATATTTTACAGACAAGGATGAATAGCAACTAAAAGTCATTGATGAAATTGCAATTAGATTTCGTCTACCTAGGCCAAAGCCAGTGAAGAACTCGAAAAAAATCAAATTACCTAATATGGAATGTCTCTATTTATATGACTCACTCATACTTTCTCTGCCTACAAATGTACATGTAACGAAGTATTATGTGCATTAATACTTTGAAATTTGAAAACCTAAGTGTCTGGAAGAAAAAGTATTTTTGTATGGTTATGCAATGTTTATGACATCTTTTTTCAGATAAAAATAGTAAAAGTATAGGAGCGAACTCTCGCGAGGAGTGTCAACAACAAGATGAAGCTCTTCTGTAGAAAAACTTGCTGTAAAATAATCCTTATCGAGAATGGCCCATAGTGAGAACCAGACTAACTTCCCATTCAAACACGGACTTGAAAATCAAGCAATTGAAAGTGAGTTAAAGCAGTTTACCATGTTTTATTACCGACAGCTTCAAACCGGGATGAGCTATGTCCAACTCAATAGAAAATGTTGACAAGTGAAAAAAGTCAAGCCTTTACTTTTTGCGAATAATTTAGCCATTTCTATTTTTAATGAATACTTTAGAAGGAAGTATTTTCTAATGTCATTAATAAAAAATCATTTATGCAAACAACCTGTTGAGACTAACGCACAGTTTCTTATTTCAGTTTTTAATTATCACCGACATCATTTTATTTCTCATTTCGAAATAAACACCTGAAAAACTTTTATAGGCGCACTGAAGAACAGAGGGAGATGGGTGTTCGGATGGAGAAACGTTAAGCTGGAAATCTTGTTTTTCATCGTACCAGAATTAGCAGCTGTTGGCCAATCAAATTTTTTCTATTCCGTTAATGGGTAATGTAGGCCGTCCACCAAAATGCTCAAATTCCATAATTTGAACAATGGAAAAAATTATTACACCTTTGATGCAATGTTTTTTCACGAATTATTGAAAATTTTATTCCATATCAGGTATTTAACAATGATTGGGTGTAAACTCTGAGCTGTTTTTATTTCATTCATAGTTTGCGATGATGACTATAGAGTTTGCAGCCTAGCATAAGTACTGAGTTCTGGGTAGTTACTGAGACTCCTACACACCGAAGTTTGTTTCTATATAAAAAACTAGACTTTTTGTAAGCAAATTTTTCTTTACCACAAAATGAATATGAATAAGTACTTTTTAGTTTAATAAGATAGGTAACTGCAGCAGTTGGTCTCGGTGTTAAAGCTAGAGAAAACTTTTTTTCTTAGAATTGACCGCTATTGAATTCATGAAAAACATGGAAGTGAAAGTAAGGAATAGCCTCCATTGTAATTACTTCAGTCACCAGCAACTATGAATTAGAGCGACCATCTCTGAGATGTACAGTATGTCAATAAATATAATTGTTTGCAGAAATTACACACACAAAGATTTCATCGCTGATCACAATTTATACATGAAAGTAAACTGATCATAGGCAAATCGATGTCAGTAGAATACATACATTCACACATCGTATCGTCATTTGTATATCATTATATACTTGTTTACCAATATCATGCATTATATTATATAATATTAAATATCGTCAGATACTTATATCAATATATACATTTATATAAATGTATACATTCAGTTTTATTGTGTTTAATATTTATCATAGATTTGTATTGAGACAGTAAGAAGCTGCAGAAGACCGATATTAATTCGCATAGGTTGACATGAAGCCGCAAGAAGGTGGTACAAATTTGGGAAAGGTTGGTATGGAGACGCAGGTGGCGGTAAAGAGCTGTGAAAGGCAGTCGTTGCCTAATTGTTTCAATTGTAGCTAAAGAATTTTTGAAAACATTTCAAAAGTTGTTAGCCATCTTAAAAAGAGAACATAACGACCAAAAACTGCTCCTAACCCGATCTCGAAACATCCAGCTGTCTTCCTAATTTCGGCCAAGGAAAAGCCAGGAGATTTAGAAGGGATTTTCAAAATAACCTATAATTTTATCAACTGACGTGGCTACTGAGAGCTTGATTTTAGATGTTTTTATTTTGTTCAGTACATGCTTTCACAGTTTAGCAGCCATTCTTTTTTCCGAAACATCATCAAACAAGCGTTCAATTTTTTTTGCAGTAAACTTCAAGTCAAATGGGTTTACTGGCTTACGGTCTGAAAATTTTGTTTATTCCATTTTTATGCGTAAATACATTTTTGAAGTACGAAAATACGCCAAGTTCATCTGTGCTTTTAATAATTTCTCTTATTAGGTGAACATTCAAAACCATGAAGGGGTGGGTTTTCATCACTAATATCAAGATCGAGCTGCTGTGTTATCCTCGTAAATCTCGTTCCTGTTTCACACTTTTGCATTTTGGACAAGGAACTATTAAAGAACAAAAACAATGTCTCATCTATGAAAGGAAATTTTACATCGGGCATCTGGATTAGTTTGTGTACCAAAAAATTTGATCATTCTCCTACCGTAGCAAGTTTTCCTTCGCATTATGTTTTTTTTCAAATCATTCAATGGTCTTTTTTATGATGATGGAACTGTACATATTTTGCCAGTAAGATGACTTAATTCAATAACTTCTAAATTGAATTTCTTCATGCACTTTATCCAACTTGCTTCAAGACTATAATTGAACATTGAATTACGTTCAGTATGGGGGAAGATTAGGGGAAACATGAGCGTGGTGGCGTGGGCGGTCGCTACTTCCCTACAAGAGGGCCGGGCTCAGGGCCCCTTGTACAAGAGGGTCGGCATCGACAGCGAGGAAACGGCACTTCACTCATTCCACGGGTATTGCCACAATGCTTATTACGGCATGTGTACTACAGTAAGCGACCATAAAGTCATTACAGCAGAAACATACCAGAGCCAACTGTAGCTGAAAAGTCCTTCAACTGTAGAACAATACTCGTGATTGAGATAGAGGGCCAATTAACATCAGTATGAGAATCTTCAATTTCTTTTTCTCTAAATAAGTGTACTTGTAGCGCCAGCAACAGTGATATATTAGTTCATTTGTCCTTTTTATATCCACAATTTGTTTTGTCCTTTTTCACTCTCATTGACTGTCCGACTGATTTCTCCCGTATGAGCGGTGTTCTTCAGTTGGACGTCAACCTGTACAGTTGATAATTAAAGAAATTTTATTGTTATGTTTAAGGACAATTTCGAAGTTCACTTCAGAAAATTTTCGGAAAAAACTGGGTCAATTTCTTTATTGATATCTCAGACTGCGTACCGAACGACTGAAGCCACACACGCAGTACATATGTGTGTAGGTACGAGAAATGTTGAGTCAACAAGAATTTACGCGTGAACGTTGCAATAAAATCTATCACAAAGTGAACCTGGTGTGCATAAATGAAATTCTCAGGAAAGCCCTTGTTCTTAAAAAAATATAGTACGATGTCCATGTGCTGTTGTATGTAAAAACTGGTACAAATATGAAAGCTTGGTATTCTAACCTTGAAGGTTTCCTGCTGTCGAAATGTTTGTTGTCAGGTTTTACCGTCTCTGATAATGATGACAGTACCCTATCTAACTCTTTCATTTTCATTTCCGACTTTTCATCTGATCAATGTTGAAATTCATCTATAGTTCACTGGAATTTCAAGTGGTTGAAACATTTTCAAATAATTTTTTAAACTTTTGTGCTCAATTATAATCCATTACAAATTCACACTTCCATTAAATCTGCTGAGGAGTTACTGCAATCAATTTTTTTCATGTAATTAGGCATTAAGTATTTTGTTTTATTCCCGTCTCACTTATATTCGGTAGTTGAACAACCGTGCCGGGAATGTCGTGATTAGCTAGTTTGCGTAGACGGACTTTAGATCAGCAAATGAGCGAGACATTGCTCGAAATCTTGGATTTGGTAATTTGCTTTAGGAATATTTTAATTTTGCGGGAACGAAACTTCCTGAAAAGTACCAGAAATTTTTCTACATTTTTCTACAGTGATATGAATTAAACGTGAAAATGTTGGGCTAATGAGAAATTCCCATGCGGGAGGAATTGATTTGTTGAATATAAAAAATATATAAATACATAAGAGTCTATTGGCGTTTTTGGTATTTCATGTCATGTATTTCTATGTGCACATTTGCACATTTCATTATCGTCGTCATCACGATAAATTACTTTCGAATTTGTTCCGTTTACCTCTTGGTAAAACTATAAGGAAATCCGCAGAATCTTTAGAAATGATAGGAATCGTGCCTTCCAATTACAGTAGTTCCCAGAGTCATGATTTGTTTAACAGAAAGGCAAATAAATCTAAAGATAGCGTGAAGTTTATTCAAGTTTTTAAGTGTGGAAGGCTTTTAAAAACAGTTGACTGCAGTTCAGGCGGTGACTTGGTGACCAAATTAAAGCGCCGCAGAAGAGCTACGTTTGGTTTAAGAGGCCGCTGCAGGCAGCGAGAGGGTCATTGCGGCAGGAGCGAGCGGCAGCTTCTGAGTGAGATGAGCGCTGTCAGTCCTCTAAAACTGGGCTTAATTTGCACTTAGATTCCTCCCCGGGAACTTGGTCTCATTAAGACTGACGAGGCAAGTAAAATGATGGAAAGCAAACTTTCGAGGAGACGAAGGAGAATTATTTTTTCTCAAAGAGGGAGGAAGAGAAGGACGTACCGACAGTCTCTGGAAGTGTTCTCGACGCTGATGGAAATGAGCGATGTTCCATTTCGTGGATAAAGACAAAGTTATCTGTGTAAAACCAAATCCAGTAATGAAATAGTTATAGAAAATTTTAGTATAACCATTAAACATTTTTGAAATATTTATTGTGAACGATTATTTTGCAGAAGAACAATCGTTTGAATTTTTGATAGTACAACATTGTTTTATTTGATACCTAATATAAAACTATTTGTATCATTATTCTTTAGCTAATAACTACTTCAATGAGATTTTCTTCTGATATTTCCTTGAAATAAGAAGTCTAAAATTGACTCGTGAATCAAGTCCCTGTTAGAGATGGAACCTCAGCACGTCCAGAAAGGAAATTCTGAAAAGAAAGACCCCTTTTCTCATCTGTAGTTCTTGGGAACTCACGATTAATTAATTGCATCCTTAATCGAACGATTTCACTTGTTTTATCGTCAAAATGTGCAGATTACGTGTTCCTCAGCTACTTGAAAAAGTCTTATTCCATGGAATTGCACGAAGGAGATCCCTGTTCCCATCATCGATCCTTTCTTCGCTGCTGGTAATTTGTAGCGCTCATCTCGGTGTAGCAATGATAAGAAAAGCAAAAAAGACAAATTTAATATTCTCATTACTGTCGTTATACCCTAGGTACCCTCGTGTTCGCTTTCTTACCAGACAGCAAGGGAGAAATAAGTGAAAACATAATACAGTAACTCTGTTTGTGTCAGAATAGCGAGTCACTTCTCATTTTTATTAAATGATTTCTTCCATAGAATATGAAAACATGTTTTCCCTTGAAAAATTTAATTCACGTTTTTTAGAGAAAAATAAACACTTTAATCATATTAGACTTTATATAAAATTGGCTAGAAATAACTAATTGGAATGATAATATGATGATATTTTGTTTGCCGATGAGAATTTGCCTTGGACGCTCAAAGTTGGCGAGGATCGGGGCATGAATACAATATACGGCGGCGTTCGGTTAATCTCCGAGGTTATTTTTATAGACACATTGTGAAAGGTGTATTTATCTTATCTAAATTTAGTAGTTGCCTCCACTTGTGAGATTGAGCACACGTGGCCCCTCAAGCGTGGGACTGCATTCAATACCTAACTAATTCCATTCATAATGAATCGCCATTTTTTCATTAGTTGCTTCGTAGAAACGTAAGAACCACAACTTCAGCTTCAACTAAGATGAAAGCGAACAAGGTTATATGCTCATTTAATTTCTAAAGTTTAACTCTTCCTCACGTGCTCAAATTTTTACATTGCGGTAAATGCCACAAATTTCCTTTTTTCTATTCAATGCCTAAGAGAATACTGAAAATTTGGAAGTTTGTTCATTACTTGTTAGGAACTAGACTCATGGATAAAAATAAAATTTTTGGTTGATATGAAGTTTTTTATTATTACTAGTCTATCATACTAATATATTTAGACATTGAACATGAATGCATTGAATACCTTTGTGTGGTGAATATAGGTGACTACGCAGTGCGAAAGTTTACTTATGTCCCACAAAATATTTAAAATCTTTGATGAAAAGAAATCCTCAAATAATTTATAAGTAATAATTCCGCAACAGAATAGGATCAAATACAGTGCCTGGAGAATTCAGCGCCCAAAAAACGCCGCACATTAGGAATCCTCGTTCACATTATCGTGCCTCACGTTAGAATGAACACATGCTGTTGCTTCACGTAAGCTCTTGATTTTCGTAACTAGTTTGATATGACATATGTCGATTTTATCTTATTATCTTATTTTTCTCGATTCTAAAACTATTTCGTTTTTTATAAATGATGTTAGCTGCATAAACGTTACTTTTTCAATTCATCCTCCAAAACGATGGCCCTGATTTTAGCGGTAATTGACTGACGTAGGTTTGCTTTGATCGTGAAACAATTGCCATAGCACATTACTTGGCAGTCTGGATTTTCCTCATACAATAATGAAATGTAAGTTTTCGAGGATTCTGGTTGATATTTGTTTTAATATTTTGGGAAGCATGAGAATTATTCAAGTTCGTAGCAGATTAAAAAATAATTCGTAGGGTTTAATTTCCTACTTCCAAATGAGCGTTACTTTTTGAAAGAAATGCAAGTATTTATTCAAGTTTTATGGTATTGCTTTTGGGAAACATAAAGCAATTTGAAAATGTTTAAATTTGATAATTACTCAATAAAAATCACCGTCGCTAAGTTGGTAGAAGACCGCTACAACTCCCATGCACCGCAAGGTAACGTTCGTTTTAGAGGAAGTTACCTGCGCATATTAGATGACGGTCCAGAGTTCCCTGTGGCTGCGCAAAACTGCGCCACTTCACGCAGATCATTTGAGCTGCAGGCAACTACTACGGCAATGTATAGTTGTGTCTTTCGTTAAGGTCTGCATTGTCATCTACGCACGTGTTGATCGGTTCGTCGACGGCGATTTTCGACAAAGCTGTACTTATAAGCGAGTAAATGAATGCCATGTTCTCTACTACTATATCATGCGCTCTTTAAATCTCACAGACTTTGACTTTTTTGTAATCTGATTGCAAGTCTTTTACGATTCTAGGCTTCCCCATATCCCTACATTTCATGAATTAATGAGTTTTTCCTCTCGGGAAGCCAACTGTTAAAAAAGTTGGTTTGACACTTAGGACATGCTTACGACAATGTGTTTATAACTGTTGAAGAAATGATTAATATTTGTCACAAGAGCCAATGTCTCATCATAAATTCCGAGCTTGTGCCAATGCGTTCAGCATTCATAGGGTGCTTGTGAACGGGCAAATGATAGGTACTTCAGGAACTCTACAACTGCTAAGCATTTATCATTCTCCTACGCCTGAAGCAACGAGATTTTGTTAACCAAGGGTGCCGGCACACCAAAAGACTGGAAGCGAGCAAGCAAACGAGAGAGAAAGATGTCAGGCGAGATCTATCGCACACCAAAAGATAGCCAGTTGGCTCCTAAATGTCATGGAGAGAGGTCTATTACAAAAAAAATCCGTACAATCATCTGTTTTTAACGTTGAATTTCATTCCTAGTTCATCCTATTGCTTTAAAACATGTTATCTGTCACTGTGCAATGACTTTTTCGAGTTCAAAAGGCACAGTACAGCATTAACTTCGGATATAAAGAGTTCAGTCTATGCTGGAAGAATTAAGCAGCACACCTCCCTCGTCGACATCTCACTGCACACTGCCAGACGCACGGTCTACCATGGCCAGAGGCTACCCGCTGCAGCTTTCAAGCGTGAAACCATCTTGAAGTCGCATTCTAGCTTCAGCCAATCTTCAGTCTTTCTCCCTTGCTCGCTTGCTTGCTTGCAGTGTGTGGACTCCCATAGGAATCCATGTTAATCAATTCAAGCTCGCTAGCTTGCTCGCTTCAAATCTTTTGGTGTGCAGTTAGCCTAAGGATACAAAGAAGGTTCAAATTCGTGAACAGAAAACAGTGCTATCGTGGTTAGCTCATGTTACGGCTTACAATTCTGATTTTTAGCATTTGACAACTGCGCTTGGATCAGCAGATATGGCAGATTAAAACGATTTGAAATTGCACCCACTGCAACGCATTTTTTCTGTAGTTTTCAATTTGTTTCATTTGTTTTCGCTCACAGATTTTCTGGCATAAACTATACACCATTTAAGATGCCTGCTGTGAGAAATTTTAGATTCTGTCGTTATACTTGGTATTTTTTACAATTTCATTACCTCTGTCAGAATATCATTCAATTATTGTAGTGTGCTACAAAATTTCTTTACAGTATACCACTCAATTGGTTTTTGGTAGCGGAATCCTGTCTCAGGGTACGTGATAATTTGTTAATCTCTAAGCATTGTGAGTTATTTTCCGTTATTATTAATTCCAGGCTACTATTCCTAAAACAATAATTATTACCCCATCATGAGTTTCAAATTTATTTTTTGCACATGATGTATTATTATATCATTCAATTCGTTGCTGATATTTATCCGAAAGTTTTTAACATGCTTTAATATGCCAAATTCAAGCTGCAGATGTGAGGCATAAATTAAAATATATTTCTAAAAATTAAAACTAAAAAATGGTTTCCTAAGCCTGTCGAATAAATGAAATATTCGAATTAGGGCTTAGTGAAACAGTTATAACATTTGGTCAGCGAGTTTACTTGTTTCTGCACATTTTGTAAAATACCGTGTTTATGTTAACAGTACATTTATTTAGTTATTTATTTAAAGTCAGGTAAAATAACTACTATGGACACGTTGGAGTAATATGTATTTCTCGTTAATTATTTTCTTATAATTTCTCGCTAGAGTTAAAGGTTTTTTGATTTGTATGTTGCAGCATTATTGGTCCTGCTCAAAGTTAGTGGATGTTTTTAAGGTCCTCATTTTATATGACATTTGGTCAAAAAGTGTTCTACAGGTTGTGATAAATTTTCAGCAAATTCATGGAGTTGGTGAGTTTAATACTCAATTTCGATTTAAAATAACGTAAGAAAGGTCAAATCATAAAAAAATTCATGATAAAATGATGTCTAAAAAAAAGCTTGCTGCTTTCCGATGATGAAGAATGTGAGGTCACTACAGTAAAAATACGTTAAAAATATTTTAAAAAATGAATGCAGCTTGAGTTACACTAGGTTTGGTCAAGTTAGATTATTTCCTTTTAGATCCCGTTGACAAACTACGATAAGAAATGGAAAATGGTTTAAATAATAACCCCAAATTCCTAACGCAGGGCCATAAGTTCAGTGGCTCCAAGTGTACAGTATTGGAAGTATACTGGGGCTTTATGTTGAACAAACTTTCAAATTAGATTAGGACTGTTAAAATACACAAACTTTCCTCTACAACCGTGTGGTCGAAAATGTTTTGTTGAAGGATTTGAAATTTTTACTTGGTCACAAAGGTGTTCTAATTCTCTTTGATTTGACTTCTGGAAATATTTAAAGAGTTTGGTTTACGCAACACCTATTTATACCGAAGAAGTATTCATCGGTAGAATCGTTGAAGCCTCCTCAAGGATGCGTGAAACTCCTAGTGTCTTTGATCGCTCTCGGCAATCATTGCACAGGCTGTTAAACGCCTGCATCGCAACAGAAGAATGTCATGTTGAACATCTTCCATAAATACCTACTTAATTTGAAAATCTGTTTCTTGTGTTTATTATAAGAAAGGCTGTCATTCTGTTTCTCGTGTCCATAATAAAAATGAATTAGCACCTTTTATATTTCACTTTCCTGCAACATGGAACGAACAATTTTTTATCCAATGCGATTGAAATTTCTAGTCCTGGTAACTTTTCAACGAAGCATTTGCGACTGAGCGTTTATTGAGAAAATAGGTTTTATTTCAACTGTTCAAACCACATGTTAGAGTGTGTTATACAATGTGCCTGTCTCCCTGCATACTTGTCGCAAATCAACTCTAGAGGACCTTACTGTTTGTATATAGCGCCATTAGCATTAAGCTCAAAATTAATGCTATTTTGTATACCCTCATATTTCTGGCTCAATTTTCATTTACTTTGGATTTTAACAATTATTATAATCTTTAAAGCAGAAGAAAAGCGTTTGCGATTGAGATATCTCTGTGTAAAAAAACAGCCAGCAGACGTCGCGATGACGTCGCATGTGACGTCGCTATATAATAAATGTGTCAAAAAGCGTTTTCATCAATCGAAACATTTAATGTCTGAGGGCGCTGAAACGTCTGGAGCCAGAGCCCTGCATTTCTGAAATTTTCCTATCGTAATAAGCTAGAAAATCATCAACGTTTTGTGACGCTGGAAATGCTACTCGAATGTGAAAACATCCACTAGAACTAAATTATCAATTACATGCAAAAGTATTTAATTCGCAGTACTAAATAATAGTAAATATACTAATCTTTGATAAATAATGATATCTAGATCATTTACTATTTGCCCAATGTTTGAAAAACTTCTTTGGACGATACCCTTACAATAATATATTTAGTTTCAGAGAAGAAACACTTTGATTCGTCATTGGGAGCTTCTCGTTCCTATCTCAGCCTATGGCGCATGCAACTGACTGCTTCTTATTGTGTGTGTGTAAAATTTGACGTTTTTTAAAGTCTACACCATCTCCTAAAGATGTAACTGGAAAAAGTGTGAAGTGTTTAAAGTGCGGAAAGAGTTTACTTCGCGAAGGCTGGTCTAACAGTGGTTTATTACGTCACCTAAAGAGTAAACACAACATAGTGAAGCCTGAAACTGTAAATCCAGTTGCGTCAACTAGCAGCTCAGAAGACAGAATTAAAATTTGAACAAATCGTCCTCATGCAAGGGAGAGTAGCAGTGAAAACGCTAGACATAAACAAACAAAATAACAAGTTTCGTTATGAGGCATCAAACTACTTCGAAAGGACAAGAGACCAAGCTTGTACCAGGTGATGGCGTGTCAGTAAATAAAGTTACAAAGAGTGAATCCATTGAAAAATCTTCAGATAAAGATTTTTTGCTCCTTAAATGGTCAAATATTGTGATGTGAATGGGCAACAAATTACAATAGCATAAATGTAAAAATGTAAAGAAATCCCGGGATCCCGGGAATTCCCAGGATTGTCTTTCTGAAATCCAGGGAATCTGTGGTTTTCATTTTGTCCCGGGACTGTAAACTCTAAACTCTGATATCTTTGATATAACAGACCAATACAGAACAAATTAAGCTAGATAAAAATTCCACGTGTTTTGTCGTATCATTGAGTTCAAGGCCTTATTAGCTGATATGACTTCCAAAAAAGCTGATTCAAATGTATGGATTTGCAGAATTTAAAAAAAAAATGAAACTTCGAGGTAAATTTGTAGCCTGTAAATGATCTTGTGATTTATTCCCAATTTTTCTTCTAATTATCTTACGTTAAGACCGAGACACTATGTTTTTCTCCTTACACTCGTAATAACATGAAATGGACTGTCGCAAGTTTTATATTGTCACCATTTGGGTCAGCGAAGAAGGAGAAATTTGCATTCTCTTCACCTCAGTCCAGGGCAGCCCATGCCAAATAACTGACATTCTACGCGTCGCCTATTGAAAACAATGGACTTATTTCATCACTTTAATGATGTTTGGATAATTGCTTTAACGTTCAAATCAGTCTTCATTAATTTAGATGCATTTACCCATAAATTTCATAGTATAATAAATAGCTGTTCCATCTAAGTTATTCATATTTATCTATCCACGAACATTGATACTTCACCTTCCGCATCCAACTCGACAATGTTACCCTCAAAAGAGATTATTCTACAAGATTAAAAATTCGATGGTGTCTTAACAAACTGATTGCCTTTGGCCCAGATACTAAAAATGAAACACAGCTGTATGACTAATATGAATTTGAACCCGATAGGCGGCTAGAGCATTCCTGTCAATTCACCTGTCAATGAATTTTTCCACTCTCTTAATGAGATTATGATCAACTCTGCATTCTGAGAGGCTTATTAAGCGACAAAGTTTTGAATCGATCCTGTTATCAACCCAATGTCAATGAACGGTATTGATGGACGAAATAGGAATGTAATACATACGACGGATTCCACGGACAGGCATCCTTGGAAAACTTTATTACGAGTCTCAGCACATCGTTATATTAAAGCCGGAAATTCACTCTTTCATGAAGGTAGATGACATTTATTTTTAGAATTTCTCGTTTGATTTACTTCTCGATTCAACAATTTAGCATTGTTTTACTGTGAACCAAAGTATCATGCATCTAATTTAACGCTAATTAGCTTCAGAGAAAAGTGAAAAATAGATGCAACTATTTTAAGGCGACAAATGATGAATTTAGGATTCTTCGTGAAGATTGGGCAGAGCAGATATTGAACTGAATCAGAGGTCTCTAGCCTGCTCGTTTCCCTAAACAATGTTTAGATGTAACAAGCTAAAGAAGCGTAATTGATTGAAAGAATGCCTAAACTACCAGTGAATGAAGGTCTATTGTTTTTATGACTCGTACTCCAGCACACGTCAAGTTCTTCCAAAAATGGTCTGAGCCCTACTTACATTACACACACTCCCGTCACATGACAAAAAGCCATGTAATCGGCTCGACATTACAACAAATGTTTCGGTGGTCTCCATTAGTAGGTCTACCAATGTTTTTTTTTAAATGTCTAATAGTTTTTTTTAAATAGGGAAAACAGCCTTCCATGGGCATCCTTTGAATGAATGAACAAAGTTTTTGAGCTAACTCTATCGTTTTGTTCCCGAGCAAATTGGCTTAGCTTATGCAACAAATCTTGATGGACTCGCAAATGGGTTTACTGGCCTCGAGCTCGGATCAACCTCGCAGTTATGCATTTGATCAGCGAGAGCCAAACGCGAAGGACCGAACAAAAACAGCTCTAAAGTGTTCAACTTTATGCACGTAGAGTTTTGAATTGCTATGACCGACAAAAGTTCCCTTAATCGCGCCAAATTTAAGTGAATTTCAAAATAGACGGAATTGATTCTGAATCGCAACAGATGTTTATGAAAAATATGAACAATTAAAAGTAAATGACGCTGATCAGAGTTTATTTGTAACGCTACTAGTTAAATACCTTTTGATCAGCTCTAAAATGACAAAAGATTATTCAATTTTCATTTCAGAAAAACTTTCGTCGATTTAAGATTTTCGAAGATCAACAACATAACACTAATATTTACGTGCATAAATATAATGACTCTTTCCTTATTTCAACACTAACAAGGTCGATTCTTTCTAGGGCTTAGTACATATTGATCTTCGTGCAAGTGGAAAAAACTGGTTCCGTCGGGCGAAGCGAGGAAAGTGACGATTTCAGCAAGCACCTGCTTCTTTCCAAAAAATTCAAATACGAAGAATCTGTACTGTTAAATTTTACGTAGAACAATATGCACACGTTCTAAATAATCAAGCAAAGGAAGAGATATTTCATCATAACTCTAGGTGTCATTAACGTTTAATCAAATGTTACCAGATGAGCAGCGGATCGAAAAAAACGTTCTACCTAGAAAAAAGTTGAACTAAGATTAAATGGAAGAAAGTCTGGTCTCAAATAGGCTTACATTAATTGGATATAAGCCATTAGGATGTTGACTGGTTATTGAAGTTTATTCTTCAGAATGTTTTATAATTTCAGAAAGTCGATAAAATTACCTTAGATTAAAGTGCTCACGGAAGACTCAGCCGCATTTTAGGCATGATTTGAATTATTATTATATAAGAGAGTTTTAGCCTCCCTAAACCACGACGAAGATGTTCTACGAGAGGAAGGAGGAAGGCACCATTTAGTATGGAGTTGAGGTAACGTGGAATCAATGCGCAAAGTGCACAGAAACAGTAAGCTAAGAAAGAAGTTCATGAAACAAGAAAAAGCTGAAGAAGAAAGTAGTAGGTGCTGAAAAACAGGACAGCAGTGAACCGAAAAAAGATGGTCCGTAACAAAACAAAACCTATTCTATTTCAACAAAAAAAGCCCACCTAAACTTTAGCTCGGGCCCTCACATAGTCCCCCTTGGAGTGCTAATTCCCATAGATACAATAGTTGTATCCCCCTGAGGGGGCATGATTTGAATATAAATCTTAAAATGAACCCGTGAATCATAGGCACAGATAGACCATGAATGAAGGTACAAAATGTCATGCATTCAGGTTAAAATCAATGAGATGAAACGGATAACACTGATGCCTTGCAACAAATGAAAGAAATACAAAGCGAGTGTACATGAAATGTCACAACGGGAAAACCTGTGCTCTCGTGATTTGACATTCCGCAACAACTCTTGTAGACATCACATCTAAATATTTTTAGATTTTCTTGGAGTTCAGGTTGCCTAGAGAAAATTACCTTCTACTGTTTCAGCTTGACAATCACAAATTCGACCAATGGTAACCGACTTGGCAAAGAAGTCATTTTTTTTAACCTTGTTCCCTGTACGAAACTTTAAGGCGAGGGACATTCTATTCAAGTTTAATTAGTACATAATGCACACTCTGTACCGAGGAAACAGTATCTCTTTAATTAAGATGAAAAATATTTTAATTGTAACAGAATGGCGAAAGCTAGATCTAATACTCTTTAACATTCAGATTGTTCTTCATTTGGTAGGAAGGAATAAGTAACGACTTAGATGATTGAAGGGTACAAAAGTAATTTTATGTCTTGAAGCATTGAAAAAATCCTAACAAATTCCTAGGTAAAAATTTTGAACGTTTTTGAATTTATACTAATTTATCTGAAAGACCTTGCACATGGTAGCGTTCATGCGAATCCTTATAGGTGAATGAAAAGTGCTGTACGTCGAATTGAAAATTTTTTGAAATATTATTACACACAATTTTTCACTTTCAAGTCGCTCCACTTTGGTGTTATTAGGATTTCCAAGCACATTAATATTTCTTTTGTCACTGAAAAAGTATCGGACCAATTTCCATACATGCTTATTGTTTGAGAAAATCTTGCCCCAAAATTTGTCCATCTAAATAGAGATTTCTAATGTGGGTTTCGAGAAAACAGTCCTTTTTCTTTCATTCATCTAAAATCGGTTGTCATTGACGCGCATACACTTCTAGTGATTTTATTTTTTCAAAATACTATTTGAAGTTTAAAAACAGTCGAGCTATGAACAAATGCGTCGTAAGTTTCTGGATTCTCTCACCGTACCATTAAATGGTTTGTAGGGTTGACATGGACCTTATAAGTGTCCTTAATCTGAGTAAACTTCATTGATCTTACAAACCAGCGCTCGAGAGGTTCTCACACTACACCTTTGTTCGTTCTGCATTTTCGCTCGTACTGGCAATGGCAGATTTGCTGAGAGAGTTATCGACTTATCAAGTATAGTTACGGCAGTGTTTAAAGCAATGTTTCCAGATTGGTAAAAAAATTGTGTGCAGAAAAGTCAGAAATGTTGTTTCAAAACTGATCATGATGCATTGTTAATGTGTCCATTTGTTTGGGGGTTGCAATATAAATGCATGAAGTCATTAGATACTATTTGTTTGTAGTATTACATGAAAACATTGAAATTTACATATTATATGAATAAATATTGCACACGGGCCCTCAAAAATGGTGGGATTCATTATTTTCCTTTAATAAACTTTCCAGGTGAGAATGATAAATAAATAAATTCAACCTCATTCAACCTCTCTGCTTCAAATTGTCTCTCCTTCGACTTGATTCTGCCTCAGTTTTAGCAACTATTCTTTCTTGCGCTGCTATTCTGAGATTCCTTCTTCGAACATAACGCTGGTCATCATCCTCCTGTTGAGGCCTCTGCACCTGCCTTGGGTTTGCTGCTGAGCATGTGGCCTCTAGCCGTTCTTGTGTACGTACTTGCGTGCTGATCCCGCCTCTGTTGCCTTACTACAGCTTGCTGTTCTTGAGATAATCTTTCTCTCACTCTTCCTTTTCACTCTCAGTTCAGTCTTTCCTTCATTCGAGTGGAGTTTCCATGCTTAAGCTTATTTCAAAGGTCACTAATTTTTCTTGTGACCGCAAGAAACAATTAGAATACAGTATTTTTGAGCCGTAGTAGAAGTAGTTTTAGCCTTTCGTGTCATATCCTAGATCCAGAAATTCTGCATTCCTGAAAGCAACTGCGAGCTTGTGTATGTAAGTTGTTTTGTGCAATACCGCGCAAAACTCGGTCTCCACGACATATGGATATACGGACACGAGTATACACAGTCTGTCCCACAAAAACTTGGACCGATTATTTATTTTCCCGCATCAGTAATACCACCATAAGAATACCATAAGCATTTAATTTCAACAAAATTATGATGGTTTTGCTGATACGGGTATTCTAATGATGGTATTACTGATACGGGTATTCTTATGATGGTATTACTGATACGGGTATCTTTATGATGGTATTACTGATACGGGTATTTTATGATGGTATTACTGATACGGGGAAAAAAATAGTTGGTTCTGGTTTTTGCGGGACAAACTTTATGAGGCTCTGGATCTCTCTAATTTTTTTGAAATGAATTTATAGTGCACTTGTATAGCGAAAATGAGTGTTTTAATTTGCCAGTGAACTGAAATCAAGACCGCCATACTAATTTCTTACTTTCTATCTCTAAGAACGTTACGCGAAACATATATATGTGTATATAAACACACGACGGTCATTCTTAGTAATAGATTATCAAGACTACTGCAAAATAAACTAAAGTTATTGTGATGTTGAAAACTCTAAATATATCAAGATTTAAAGTTTTATTTCTTAGTTACGGCTGCAAGTGCCAATTCTGAAATTACTGACGACATCGGCATCGCGTTCTTATGGGGACTGCCGGTGCCTAACGAATACTGGCAATCACAATTTTCGAATGTGGTAATCTACAGCGACAGGCAACGAAATTTAATGCAATAATCGGCGTCTAGAAAATTTCACCGTATTTTGCTCCGATCTTGGCAGATTTTTTTGCTAAAATCGGTAGCAAATACTCGCTTTCAATCACACTTGCTTACAATGGAAAATTTTCAAGCATTGTGGTCAAAATACATGTACCGGGTGTCCCATAAAAGTGTCCACGACTTTTTAATTGATTATGTCTCTGCTTCAAATTCACATATTTGAAATGTCTTTTTTCACAATGTAGTAAATTTTGTTTTCTTTTCGAATTATTCAAGTTTTTAAAAATTGCTTAATAACCACTTTACAATGATCGATTTACTGAAAGGGGTAGAAAAACCAGTTGTTCAAAGGAAAATTTTTAAAACAATATTGATATTATTTCTTATTTTGTACCTTCCAAAAAAACGATCAAACAAATATATATAAAAGAGTAACAAATCAATACCTTAAATAACCATCAAATGAATAAAATATTTTAGTATCCTTTGACATATCCTCTATTGCTCTCAAAGCAAGAATTATTTCTAGCCACTAATGACTGAAGAGTTTTACGGATTATTTCACCGTTTTCTTTCAGCTCTTGAAGCAAATCTTCAATTCGTTGTCGAAGAATTGTTAATGATGGAGGTGAACCATACTTGGTGGTACGTAGGAGACATCACTGTGAAATTATTTTTAATAGTAGGTATTGAGAAATGAACATGAACACCAGTCTTGTTTTTAAAACTTTTTCTTTGAATAATTAGTTTTTATACCTCTTTCAGTAAATCGATCACTGTAAAGTGGTTATGAAACGATTTTCAATAACTTGAATTATTCGAAAAGGGAACAAAATTTACTACATTGTGAAAAAAGGCAATTCAAATATGTTAATATAAAGTGGAGATATAGTCAATTAAAATGTCGGGTACATTTCTATGGGACACCCGATGTATGTATTTTTATCCTACGCATACCTGTAACATGTATAATTCTTGAATTCATCAAAATGTAAATTTATTTCAAATAATTTTTGCCACCCATTTACCTATTTATTCTGTTTCGACAATATTCTTCAATGAACGTTTTTCAACAAATGTTAAAAGTTTTGTTAAAATTTCTTCAAAAATATTTACCCGTAAACATTGAAATGTTCAAGCCACAATTTGACTTAATTTTAAGTTTTAGAAAATATGTCCCCACAACTACTGTGTTGTAAGTAATTTTATTGAAAATATTGTGGACATCTTTAAGCTACAATTCCTTCCACATGTCGTTCATATCGGTCTACGCACTCTTTGCTCTTGATTGTGTTGATGAAATAACTCGTTTGATTACCAGTCGATAATTTTTTAGTACACTGAATTTGTTAGGGATTCTTTCTTTTAATTCTTTAGGGGTTTGAGAGGAACTTGAGTTTCCTTTCGACTTTAAGTGTCCACATAGAAAATAATCACATGGTATAGATCTAGGGATCAGAGATGGCCACTCAATTTATTGATTTAATACAACCATGCAGTTATTAAAAACTTTATCAGCCGTGTTCTTACATCTATCAGACTATGAGCCAGTGCGCAATGCATAAATATTCTCGATTTTGCGAATTTCATATTTTATTGATATGGTCCAAGTACCCAGCACTATTTGAATTATTGTAAACACTTGTCCAATTAGAGGCCCAAATGCGCAAAGTCAGCCAAAAGCGGACTTTTAATCTTGACAAATGCTGAAGTAGCTCATGTTGAAAAGTGATCAACGAAGAAAATGGTCCAAACAAAATTAAAATGCAGTAAATACTCGTAGTTTAGAATTTTATTACTTTCATTTCGAGTTCCGTATTTCGCGCGGTACCCTGTATTACGTCATTTTTCAAGAACAGCAACCCTAATTCGCAAGGATTGCGAAATGTAATCGTCTACTAATTTACTTCTACTTTGAAGCGAATTATTTTCAAACGGACTCAAGTTTTCTCGTACAGGGATAACGAAAGAGTGGGAACAATTAGTTTGAGGGGTCAGTCTGGGCCAAAATTCAATATATTATCGATTCTTTGTCTTTTAGCTCATGTTATAGAGCAATTTTATACCAATCTAACGAAATGCTTCTAATCCTCGTAAGTGCGTTTGTTCGTCAGCAACAGCTTGCGAAAGGCCAGCCACTAAGTCATTACACAGTCAGGTGACGAGTTTGTCAGACTCTTCTAAAAACTTGAACTTGTTGACGTTTAATTAAAATGTTACTTCTACCACAATTTTAAGGTTCCAGGAATGGCAATCACATCAATCGATAGGGCTTGAAAAGATTTAAAAAAATTGTTTCTGAGTTTTTCAATATCTGTTTCGATTGAAAATTTTTACAGAAATAGGATGTCAAAATTAAAAAAATTGATTTGTTTATAAAATCACAATTTTCAACGAATCGAAATATCGAAATTCCACTCTAATGCTTCTTTAGAAAATACAGTTAGCTCTCAAAAACATGTCACTGGTTCTATAACTTTAAAATTAATGACGACACAATTTTCCAATTTTTTTTTTTTCATCTTTTTTCTGAAAAAAAAACATTTTCGAATGAAATTATGAAAAAAACACGAGCATAAAAATTGTAACATCATTTTACATCTATGGTGAAATTATCAGAAAAAACTGTCGGAAAATGACAAACTTGAGTTCCCCAAGACGGTCCCCTTAGGTCGTCAGGCATCCCCCGCATCTCGCATCAAGCGCGAGTTAAAAAAATTCTAACACACACAGCGAACAAATTCTGAGTTAGGGTGCGTGCACACTACAAGCGGAGCGGCGCGGGGCGGAGCGGCACAGCGCGGCGCGGAGCGGAGCAGAGCGGAGTAAGTGCTCACATTTAAGCTGAGCAGAGCGACGTCCACAGGAATCAGTCGCTATGGAGGATTTCGCGAGTACGGTCCTGTAGCTCGACGTCAAGAAACAGAAACGGAAATACTGTGTCAATCTCATCAATATAAGGAGAGATCGATATGGAGAATAGCACTTTCTCTTCGAAGCACTGAGGAGAGATGAATTGCAATTCTTCGAGTATTTATGGATTATTGAGCGTGCATGTAAACCAAAGTAGTTTAAGCAGAGTTAAAGTCTTTACACAAAGGCTGTATTACTTTATAGGACTACAGGCTTTCGCACGCCAATAAGAGCGAAGGAGTGTCTTGTGGTGACTTTAAGAGGAGTACAGGTAAAATAATTCCCTTCAGAAATTCAGGGTTATGCCAGAGAAAGCTAAGTGAAAAATACTGACTTGTCCTGACCGGAAAATTCTCAAAATACTGACATGTTTTCCGTTAGTATTGAAAAAAAATCAGCCAAGCTCATAATATTTGGCTGCTTATTGGGTATTAGACTAGACACTCATTGAGGCCTCCTCCTCACCATTCAGCTTTTTTTTCCTCCCATTTTACGGAAAAAATGAAAACTTTAATAAAAAATCGTACATAATTATTCCTTTACCAAGATCATAAAATAAAATACATAGCAAAACAAGAAAATTAAAACTACTTAAAAATTAAAACATTAGAAGATTCCCAAAATTTAAACAATAATAAAATAACAAATCAGAAAAAGTCGGAGAAAAAGGAAATGAAATGCGTAATGAACCCAAAAATTGGCAGAATTAAACAAAAATATTACATGCTACTCTATCAGATATAGTTGTATGATTAGATGTACAAACTAATAGTTACATATTTTGCTTTTTGAAATCAAACGACAATTCTACCATTGTAAGATATGACGATCCAAAGGCGGAGCCGAAGTGAAACGCTCGCCGCGAGCGTCAAAAAGTCCCAACGAATTTCCCGAGCGAACCGCTCAGCTCCGCTCTGCTCCGCTCGCTCCGCTCGTAGTGTGAACGCACCGTTCAGAGCGGTCATGTTGACGAACGTTGCACCTTGGCCTCAGTATGCGGTCCCAGTGGGTTAACGTCTGGCGAGAAAAACGGCGACATATCTTTCGGCCAAAAGGAGAAATTCTGGTCCAACAGAAAACTTTACACTCGATTGGATGTGTGTGTTGGGGCACCATCCTGTTGAAGCACAACAGTGACAGGTGACGTGCCAAATGTGTTATTGTTCGAGAGAACCAGCATCTTGGCTAACTTGTCCTCTTAGTCTCTTGTTGTCAGTCGATATCCGGTCGAGAACCAGATCAGAGGCATCACCGCGTCATTTGATGCAGTGAAACCGAGCGACATGACGGATGCTGGGTGTTTCGTTGTTGACAAAGTGCGGACACTCTCGTCCTCTTCACCAGAGACAAGTAGCGGTTGTTCCTTCTGTTTCTCACAAAGTCAACCGTCCAAGTTTTCTCATCTGAGAAGATGATCACCCGACCAGCCGGAGAAGACTTGAGGTTATTCACGAGCCTCTGGCAACGTTCAAGGCGCTCGGCGCGGATGGCAGGCGTGACCAGTGGTCTTGCCTCCCAGCTTTGCAACACCTCGTCGCACTCTCACCGCTTCAACCATGAGTCTCCTTGCGTGTTGGCGCTTGGACGTCAAGGGATTGCTTTAAATCGCATCCCGCATGCTGTCGCGATCCACCACACTCTTTTGGTCACTGCCAGCACGTCTGTTTACACCATCGTCATCGTGCAAGCGTTTCTTGATCGCAAAGACGGTTGTGCGAGACACCCCAACAAGATTTGCGATCTCACTCACTGTGTGTCCCGCACGAAGAAGTGCAGAAAGTTCTCCTCGTTTATCTCGCTGGGCTGGGAAGACATTGTGAAAAACACAACAATAACAAAATTTGTTTGATGTCGCATTCACAGGGTGTCGGATGGTATAAGCAAAAGCTGGATAAGAGCGGCCAACAATCTTAAAGGTGTGTTCAGTTTTATTCGGCCCACCTAGGACATTGACTCTTTGATGCCACCAGTTGTCACTGAGGGAATTTCCACAATGCGGGTAACCAACTGCTGATCATAAACTGAGTTTTTATTTATACCTAAAGCACGTCATGTTTTTGAACTTTTCAATTTAATTTAGTAATTTGAAAGTTACGCGTAGAAATTCAGCTTGATTGATGTTGATTCTCAACACTTTGACTGTGCCGTGAGACACAGGTGGTGCAAAGAGAGAATTTTCACAATGCTGCTGACCGACCAGTAGTCACAAACTCAATTTTTATAAATACTTAAGGGCACCATCCGAGGCCAAATTGGGCCCCAGCGGCACCCCTGACTCAAATTTTTTTTTTGTCGAAAAAGGATCCTAATGGTATTGGTTATTGTGCCATGAAATATTATGGCGCTACGGACACCAGAACCCCAGGNCCCCCCCCCCCCAAGGGGGTCCAAAAGGGGGCTGAAATCATAAAAAATTGAGCATGTTTCTTTTTTGTGTCGGAAAAGGATCCATTCAAATCGTAACTACTCATTGAATTTTGATGCTAGAACAAAACAAAAGACAGTTTTAGAATCCTTGGAACATTTATAACAAAGTTATAATTTAAAATTTGAATATTTTGAAAAAAATTTTTTTGTGAGATGCGAAACTTGATAACTTCTCAAACCATTATTTTTAGGTTTGGATCCATATAAATGTTATGATTTTCTCAAATTTGAATGCAACTTATTATAACTTTGTTAAAAATGTTCCAAGGATTCTAAAACTGTCTTTGGTTTTGTTCTAACATCAAAATTCAATGAGGAGATACGTCTTGAAATATACATAAAAATGTATCAAAAACCTCATTTTTGAAAAAAAATAAATAAAAAAATAAGGCCTAAATCGAAAAAATGACATAAATAAAAAAGGTTTACTTTCAAAAAATACATATACTGACCAATTTTCAAGCGAATCGGACGAAAAAAGGTAAAAATCCCGGACGGTACCCTTAAAGCTAAATAATAACACGATACAGTTAATGTTTGCTCTTTTCAACACTGTTTACTTCAATTGAGTTCGAATTTGAGTTGAATGTTTAATTTCAGTTGTACCTGCCGCCGTCAAAGTGTTAAATATCAGTTAGGCCCGCAGTGCGGTACCGTGTTCACGTGTATTTTAAATTCAATAACCTGTTTGTTGCACGCAATTGTCATTGTTCCTAATGCTGGGTTCCTAAAGATTTCATAAGGTGTAGCAGTGTAGCTGGCAGAAAATGCTCATCCAAAATCCTTAAAAGCTTGAGTCATCTAACTTGAAATTAGAACATAGAATCTGGCCACTGTAGGATTTGAGACGCTGTTTCCAAGAAGTTTGAAAAATGGACAAGTTTTACCTTTAGCCAGAAAAAAGCATCATGTAGGGTAGGTAAATCGACCGATGAATTTTTATCGCTGGCTTTACCCCAACGACCACATACTGTCTGAAAATCTGGTCCTATGGTTTTTGATAGCTGGTGTACCGTCCCTTCCCCGAATGAGTTTGCGATGCCACTTCATTTCCGGGCAATTTTTAGTTCAAAGAACAGTTAGTTTGGCGATGCCGCAGCAGTGATTCATTTTCACATCAGTATTAAGACAGCTGGAATATTGAGACCAGACCATGGAACCCTCGCACCATGGTTGATCTTAAGGAAAACTATTTTTGTGTCAATAATGAAGAGGAATTAAAATTGAATAACCTCGAATTTGGGAGTTAAATTCGTAGCGTGCGACACGTCACATTCTTGTTCTTCAATTAATTTAATTTCTCGCCGACACCCTAACATTTTAAGCCTACCTGCGGTTTGTACTTCGAGCCTTTCATGGTCGACGTTGTGCAGCTAATAATAGGCGCGGAGCGGGTTTACGGAGTGGTATTTTTCGCATCGAGCACTCTGACTGACTCACACCACGTTTTTTTAGAGCATCTTTCCTCTGGAGTCAGCACTAACGTAGAAGCCCACATCCAGAGAACAACGCTTGTACTGACTTGCATTGGGTCGTCTCTGACAGCTTCGCTCTGTGGACCTACAGGAGTCTTCTAGTGACGGTGGGCTGCTTCAATAAGTAGGCTAACTTGTCTGGGAAATCCATCGCTTGGCTTGGACAGTATTTATGATTCCTAACAGGAGTAATTTAAACCTAATCGTTCTAAACATCCGTAATCTAAACCCTAATTGTTCTAAACATCCGTAATTTAAACTTAATTATTTTCTTTACTGCGCGTTGGGAGGCGTAGCTTACTGCAACTTTAATTTATTTAAAGCTTTCCGTGGATTAAGGTTGAGTTCATTTTTACTCAGCAGTAGTCTTCTGTATTTGCTCTGTCACGATACAAGGAAACTAACGAGCTTACCTGTTGTATTTCCTTCCCTCACAGCGGCTGAATTTGTGTGCCTTCTGCAGGCCACGGTTATTGGCAGGATCGATCGTAGGCTGCCGTCGGGTGCACCAATTTCACATTTCAAACGTTATTTCAAATCCCCGGTGCGCTAAATCTCTAATGCAAAGGAGCACCACTTTATTTTCTTCATTTTATCTCTCATATAAATGAGATGGAAAATATTCAGAAGCTTGCATTTTTTCGTATTCATAACCCTTAATTAACCCGATTAATTCAATAGCTGAGACTTACCGAAAATAGACCGATAAAAGTTCGGATCATGTCCATGGTATAATTTATTTCCTCAATTTTCTCTAATGATCTTAACACTTTGACTGCGACGTGAGCTCCCGGTGGTCACTGAGTGAGTTTTCACAATACTTCTGACTGGTCAGTAGTCACAAAATCAATGTTTGTAAATATTCAATCAGAGCTAAATGAAGGCACAATCAAAGTAATATTCGCTATTTTCAAACTTACCCCGATTGACTTGAAATTCGTGTTGAGTATTAAATTTCAGTTTTAACTCATCGCGGTCAACATGTTAAACCAAGCATACGATGCGATGTTCTGATAGAAATAAGTCCAGGATATTTGAAGATCAATTTCGAAGTTCTCGGTTCGCTGCTGAAATTTAACGAATTCCTACATTTTTAGCATAAGGCTGAAGAGTTTTTTCATTGAAGAGTTGAAGGTTACTGTATTAGAATAAAGTGGAGATGCCGCGGCCTGCAGCTAGGAATTTGATATCTGATTTTCAAAGTATTTAAGTCGTCGTAGCGTCAGCACCAACGGAAGTCCTTCCATTACATGCGTTACAATCCTGGATGAATTTGCCCAATCTAAATGCTTAAACAAATAATAGCAGCCATAAAAACTGGGATCGTTTAGGCAAGTTACCCTAAGGATTTTTTTTACTGTTTATACATATTTTGAACGGATAAATCTTTATCGATCGCTTCATTGTTACAATAGGGTTGTAGGCATGCTTTTTACCCTGTTATCTTTAAGGCGTGGGAGTGGGTGAGTGAACTGCAAGCTCAGTGAGTACATTTTCCTCTCTGATTTTTTCTACTCGTTTTTCCCATCAGGAGTCATAAGATATGCTAACACTTTAGGCTAGTCAGGCTCGCTATGGAACGAGCACCCTCAGGGATGATGCGTGACTTCCATCTTTTGCGCCCACTTTGCTACATTCAGCTTCAATGCTTTCACTGCTATCTTTTTTTTTTAGTCGTTCTCTTGTTTCTCAAACAGATTATGGGCGCTGGGTTTCTTGTGCGTGTACACACCTAGTGCATCGTTTTCCTGTTTTCTACAGTCCATACTAAATGGTTACTTCTTTTCGCTTCCTTGTGATCGCCTCCGTCAGAGCTAGGGATTCTTAAACTAAATATTACGATAATAATAAACACCTGTCTCTTTCCTTTACTATTAACACCAAAGAGCCTGCGGCTTAGGGAAAATATCGCAAGCACTAACTGAGATAAATCTAATGCTTTGTTCGATTCATAGCTGATACGTGATTGCCAGTGTCACAAGCATAACAGATTTGATGATACACATGTCCGCAAATTTGTAAGCAGATTTTCTAACAGGTAACGTTGTAGGTGAGGTACGGCGGGTAAAAATATTCATCTTTCAATTTGGTTACTCTACGTGCTCTTTTTCCCTATCAAAGTCTCCCAGCTTAAGATTTTCAAATTAAATTTGAGTTCACTACCTTTGGAGACTCAACAATAATACCAGTTTCTGTCTTTCGAAAGTTTGATTTTAAAGTCTAACTATTGAATTTGGCCTTAAAAAAATAGCTCATGGTAGTCAATTGAGCAGCTCAACTGTTGCTGCTGGTTGTACATCTTCAAAAACATAAAATGGTGTAAAATCCAGCCGCATAGGCTTAGGAAATTTTTTTAAATCGCGAATCGTTCCTACTCCCGACACCGGGATTGAGACAAAAATTATTGGGAAAATTTCTAAAACATTCTACATTATCGTAGAATGACGGTATCACGAATCACGTGATACCGTCGAATCACGTGATACCGGGCGAATCACGTGACGGTACAACTTTGCCAGGTGACCTGGATACTCTAAGTGTTGTTTTTACTTGTTTCAATTCTCAAGTTTATTTCTAGGTGTAGTATGAACTCGTTGTATCTGACAACAGTTCCTATGGAAAGTTACTTGTACTAACATAATCATAGTCCCCAGAATAGCTAATATAAATTTAAGATGAATTTTTACGTCAGTATCACGCGAGCAGCTGCACTCTATGAAGTAGACACCTATCGAATGAACGTGAATCACTTTCCCATTCATTTATAATGTGGCTTTGGGGAGAGAAAATGCAGTTTTCTGCACCATAACGCAGCGATTTTCATTTCGTTGATGCCAGGTTCACCGCATTTATTCCAGCCATTTGAAGGAACAGTAGCAGCCAGTGGCAAGATCTTATTAGACAGGATTATTCGGGGTCTCTAATCTGGTTCTTTCGTTCCGCTCATTAATGCAGGGCCGTAACCACCGTCGCCCGGCTCCATTTGTGAGCCTCGCCCAGGCCCTCAGGCGCTACGGTGACTCACTGGAATGAGTTAATCAGTCTGTCTCTGGGTGTTTAATCCTCGACTACTACACGTTTGTTTGACACTATTTATAAGTAATTTAATACAAAGCAATCATTAAATCTTATAACTATGTTTTAAAGATGAAAACATTTCTCGAGTCCGAGATAAATTGGTTGTCCATATGGAAATGGTACAAGAAAAATTTTACATACAGGTACAATTTTTGAGCTTGGGTCAATCTCGACCTAAGGACAAGTAAAAAATGTGGGTAATAGAATGCTGCAAATTATGCAGCAAAATTGAATGATGAATTAGCGTAAGACAGGCAAATTAGCGCTAGCTTTCAGTTACTGAGCAGCAATAATTAGATTTCCACCTTTTTAAATCTACTCAGAAATTCTAGTGATCTTATTTGCTCTCTACCTGGCTAATTTCAATTCAAAAGAGAAATTTTTCGGCAATAAATTTGTAGAAATTATTCATACTCGAGGATTTAAGCGAATGAGCTCAGCTCAAGAAATGTGGGATAAAGCAAGCGCGCATTTGAAGTAAGAAAATGCTGCTCATCGTAATATGAACTTTCCAAATTGCGTGAAAATGCTTCTACCAGCTCAGATCCTTTTGAGAAATATTTCAGAAACACTTCCACAAAAGGTGTTACTGACCCGCAGTGATAATCGCGCATTGCTTAAGTTTGGGTAAATATAATTTCTCATTTAACAGGAATATTGAACCGTCTGCCGATCAAAGTAGGTGGATTTAATGGAGGAAGAAAATCTGCACGACTTTAATTACTGACTGATCCACATTTTCTGAATTTTTAATTCATTTGTAAAAATTGTATCACTGGCTTTTTCTTCCAACAAAGCTGGTGTACTGAATTGAAGTGCAATATGNTCAACCGTAACTATGATACCGCTCAGAACGTAACGTTCCGACCAACGGGCACGCAAACGAACGGACGGACACGAAAGCGAGATGACATTTTATTGATGCTATCTTTCCGAAGCAAACCATTAAAATACATTCCAAATTCATTATAAAAAATCAATCAAAAATTATTTGAGAAATGCACCCTGACCCACTGGAACACGGGAAGGCCAGTTGTATTCCTTCACTATGGAGACAGTAAGATGCCTCACTGCTCAGCTCTGTCGGTGTTCATACCTCGGTCCGCGTTCGCATGGCATTCGTTGCCGGGTCCGTGTTCGGCCGTGTTGACATGCAGGCCTCCGAGTCCGCGTAACTTTTTGAGCGATTCTTTGTAGCAGCTCTCCGGGGGTGCTGGGGTGTTGTGCTCCGCTGGGGTTGCATAACTTGGCCAAGAATGGTCAGGCGTGACATTTTATTACCAATAATGCATGCGAAATTATGTCATCCCCATTGGTCATTTCCTGCATTGCAATGAGCGTTTACACTGCGTAGCAGTCGCTGAGTGCTACTCATGACTCAGCATGACGCAATAGGGGCAATGAGCACAGCAAATCGAAATTTTACTGAAAATAACCATGGCTCAAGGTGCATGAATTTCAATTCCAGGTTCATCAATTTGAATTAATAAATCATTAATTTGAATTTGAGTTTATTCAGTTTGAACCGGAGTTTGAGATAAATTTCCCTTTGGTTCATTTGAACTCAAATTTAATAAGTTGAGAGCTTGATTTTACCATGACTTTGATTAATTTGTACACAAATGTGAATAAATTGTAACTACATTTTTTCACTTCAAATTAATCGAAATCAAATTCAAATTAATCCAAGTAAAATTCAAATTAATCCAACCCTAAATTGAGTAAAAAATTGGCATAATCATTTGTCAATTTGAACTTTTTTGTGTTAAATGTGAATGTATTGGATGTGATGAGCAAGGGAAACGTTGTTCCTTTCAACAAGGAAAACATAAAATTTCTGCAATATAAAAACAAGCTGTCGAAAAATGTGGTGTGTATCCAGCATCAGGAGGCAGAGTGTGATTTAGATATATGAGCGGAGTAACAGATGGAAGTCAATTATAAAAACTTCGTATCATACTGCACATTAAAGTTGTTTTACAATCCAACATTAATTGCAGTATGCATTTAGTCAAATATTTATATTCAAAGGCAATTTTACGTTACACATTCACATAGTATCGAGGACTTATTTACTCTCATATAAAGATTAAGATGCGTGAAATTCCACTTTATCACTTGTATAAAATCATATATGCACGCAACTACAAAATATTACCATTGGACAATATGTACATTTAACCTTTAAAAGAAATATAGCAACGAAGTCTGTTTTTCTTGTTCATACGATTTTTATAAAAAAGTTACAATTTATTTCATCGACCGAGATGATATATTTTCCTTGGCCTATTCATTTGAAGGGATGGGACAATTTTTATTGCTAATGCAGGATTGTATCTGTGTAGTATAATGTACTCAAATAAATTGTAATCAAATGGAATCGTACATAATTGCTCAATGAATTGCATATGCATATGTATATAGAAGGGGAAATTCACATATCGTCCAATGGTAATCTTTTGTAGTTGCATGCATGTAGGATTTTACATATGTGATTAAGGGGAATTTCACGCTAATAAATCTCGATTTGAGTGTAAATAAATCTTCGATACTATTATGTGTATGTGTATGTGTAACACAAAATTATCTTTCTCAGAATAAATNCGACTAGTGACATGGGTATTACAATACTTGTGTGTGTGTATCATTTAAGTGTGTTAACTTTAAGATGTTTTAAAAACCAATGATGGTAATTTTGTACCATCTCTATACAAAAGAAGCGGAAATTCATGGCAGACTTTGACTCTAGTAAGAAAGAAGCCCATCTGAATTTCATAATGGAAGTGGTTGTGAATAACAATATTCAACAAGTGACTGAGGTGGAAAGTAAGCTGACTGAGAAGGATTGGGTTAGTTACTCAATCATTCCGGGAAACGAAAGGTTACTGCAAGCTTGCATTGACAGAGTAAATTACCATCGCTTGGAATTTGAGCGGTTGGCAAGAACGGACGCATGGCATTGGTACGATATTGCCTTGGTGAATTTGTTTAAATCTGAAATGCCAGTCGAAGAAAAGAATTACATTGAAACTAAGAGTAAGGAAGAACTAAGAGTAAGTATGGGTATTACAATACTTGTGTGTGTGTATCATTTAAGTGTGTTAACTTTAAGATGTTTTAAAAACCAATGATGGTAATTTTGTACCATCTCTAGATTGTGAATGTTTTATTGGTAAAACACACAGTTCTACACCTTCTTCACTTCAAATTAATCCAAGTCATGTTCAATTTAATTCAAGACAAGTTCAATTTAATCCAAGTCAAATTCAAATTAATCCAAGTCAAGTTCAAATTAATCCGTCAAGTTCAAATTAAGTCAAATCAAGTTCAATTTAATCCAACCCTAAGTTGAGTTAAGAATTGACATAATCACTCGTTAATTGGAGCGTTTCTTTGTTAAATATGTGATTGGATGTGATGAGCAAGAAAAATGTTTTTCCTTTCAGCAAGTTAAACATAAAATTTCTTCAAAATAAAAACAAGCCGTAGTAAAATGTGGAAAGTATAAAGCATCATGAGGCAGAGTGTGATTCAGAGCTTTGATCGGAGTAACAGATGGAAATCAATTATAAAAACTTCGTATTAAACAACACATTAAAGTTGTTCTAAAATTTTAAATTGATGGCAGTATGGATCCATTCAAATATTTATGTACAAAGGTAATTTTAGTAGTACTTATAGGACGATTTTTAGAAAATGTTTTCTCAGAAAAAAAAAAGTTTTCTCAGAAAAAAGAGAACATTTAATTAAGCAAACGTTTCGGAATAAAATTATTCCATCAGCAGTGCTGGAAGAGATAAAAAACATTTTCAGTCATGAATTAGACGCTTATGGACTGAATAGAAATACTAAGCAAAACAAGCAAAAGTATAAAAAATATATACTTTTCTAACGACTAAAGCACCATACATAAGCGTATACGCAATACACACAGTACATTCAGGCGTACCCAACCATACATACACAACACACTCACATCTACACATTTATATATATACACACACACACACACACTACATGCACACACACACTAAGCACACCTCAGCATACCGCAAGTTAGGAAATAGGGGCTACAAATAATTTGGTAGCGCTAACATCGTTGTTTAGTTTATTTGTGAATATATAAAGAAATTCTAGAATACGGAGGTCTTGTTCATTAAAGGCTTTGCATAGGAGTGAAAAATTGTCATTTTGAAAGGGTGATTAGAACTGTTGCAATGGTTTCTAATGGCGAACTGGGGGGACAAGCAAGTGGGCCACCAGTAATATGAGAAAATCCTGAATGTTGGCTGTGACGGATGAATAGTTGGTGGGTAGTACTTCCAACGTACGATTGCTGGCAGCAATCACAGACATACACAAATGTATACACAGCAACTTTTCAGACACTCATCCTGTCGGTCTTGCCTGTTAAAAAAGACGATATCTTGAAGGTATTCTTATAATAAACATGAACGTCAACCGCTGTAAAAAAGGTTCGCACAAGGACTAGAAACTCTTTTTGAAATTCACTGTTCAGGTAACCTAGGAACGGAAGGCCAATAAATATTTTCTGTTTCGGTACGGTCAAAGTTACTGTAGGGGGGAAAATCTATTATCTAGAAATTTTCTGACTATTTGGTTAACAGGGTATTTTGGATAATTATTACTCGGAAACATTTTTTGCAGATATTCTCATTTATTTTGTAATATCCGGTACGTACTTGAGACGCAATTGACCTTATGCAATTAAGTTTTTTACACGATTTAATTTAACCTTTGTTGACACAGCTAAAATAATTTGTACAAAAACCGGTAAATGTGGGCTTCCTATTAACTGAAGAGATGAACTTAGTATCAGACTTCCTTACCAGGACATCTAAAAAAGGTATTTCTACATTCTGTTCACATTCCATTGTGAATTTAATGTTATGATGAACGGCGTTAACATACTCATAAAATTTATTAGCTTGATCCCAAGACTTAAGTAATAGAAAGGTATCATCCAAGTACCGTCTATAAAAACAGGTTTACTTTCAGTCGAGCATGAATCTAAAAAATTTGTTTCTAAATGGGTCAAAAATGTCTCCTGACATTGCTAATATGTTTTTGGCCCATTTAGGAACAAATTTTCTAGATTCATGCTCTACTGAATGTAAACCTGTTTTCTATAGACGGTAAAACCTTTAAGATATCGTCTTTTTTACCAGGAAAGACCGACAAGATGAGTGTCTGGAAAGTTGCTGCGTATATGTGTGTGTTTGTGATTGCTGCCAGCAATCGTACGTTGGAAGTACTACCCTCCAACTATTTATCCGTCAAAGGCAACATTCAAAATTTTCTCATAGTACTGGCCGCCCATTTGCTTGTCCCCTCCTGTCCGCCATTAGAAACCATTGCAACAGTTCTAATCACGCTTCCAAAATGTCTATTTATTCACGAATAAACTAAATAACGATATTAGCGCTACCAAATTATTTGTCGCCCCAATTTCCTAACTTGCGGTATGCTTAGGTGTGCTTAGTGTGTGTGTGCATGTAGTGTGTGAGAGTGTATATATGTATATATATAAATGTGTAGATGTGACTGTGTTGTGTAAGTATGGTTGGGTACGCCTGTATGTACTGTGTGTATTGCCCATACGCTTTTGTATGGTGCTACAGTCGTTAGAACAGGATTTATTTTTCTGTACTTTTGTGTTTTGGCTTAGTATTTCTATTCAGGCCTTAAATAGTTAGACACTTGTTAAATTTTTCCAAGGCTTTATATAT
>JACJUY010002536.1:30892-51984 GCA_014220935.1 Platorchestia sp. MABIK | reverse complement strand
ATAACACACTTGCGATACTATCGATAAGTTTGGTATAATTCGATTGGTTCGCTACAGGTGAGCAATGTTGTAACGCTAACGGCGATTCATTTATTTTACTGTTCTAAACAGCCAGTTTGAAACGTGTGTACACCTCTTATTACGCCGTCAGTAGTAATAAGTTCGTATCAGAAGATACCGGCGACTTCACGATGGGATCACGATGATATTGGTTCTCTGAAGTAGTTGAACCACCGTCTAATCGATCTGCTGTTAATAGCTCCAGGAATGGCACAAGCCATTAGAAACGTGAGACTTCTTAACGTCAATAACGTATTATTGATTACTAGTTAACACATGAAGCCGCGCCTATTGAGAGTGATTGCGTGCGCAACTGACGCTGATGCTTTGGGGACGGTGTAGTAGGAAGTTGGAAGAAATGTGGATTTTCGGTTTTAAATATCTCTTAGAGGATTTTCTTGCGCTTTCATTGGCACCACTTGCTCGCGTCTACTCAGATTTGAACGCCCTCCAGAGGGGGGAGAGCGCGTGGGGTCGCGTGACCCTGACGCAATGGCGACCCTTACCAACCCACCTTATTGTTGGTCAATTGGGCATGTTTCTTTGTGGCAATGGCAATAGAGTTTGTTCATGGGCTACTCAAAGTGCTTTCATATTCGAACGAAACATTCTAACGCTGTGTTATAATTTTACGATTTAAGAATCCAGCGGTTTTGTGTACACACCCTTTCATTTATAGCTTGACGACAGCCGCAGAATCCTAGCTACGGCTACGAAGAACACACTAATCGAAAGGGATTGAAAAGAGCTACACATCCGGGGAGTCGATTTAAAAAAAAACGTATGCTGGTCAATTTAGGAAAAAATGTCGAGAAAAATTGATGTTATGAATATTTATACCTATTATCTTCTAATATAGATTTTCTCTCAGAGTTCCAAAGCTACAGCAATGGCAAATATATCAATCGGAAGAGCTTAAAAAGTGCTACAACAGCTCCAAAGTTCATTGTAGAAAACGCTTAGATCAAAAAGTAGGAAGATAAACAAAAATTCCCTGAAAAAAAAGTTTTCTGGACGCTCGCTAATTGGTTTCTTCAATGCATTTTGTCCAACAACTTTTGAGTACAAGAATGGGAATGATACCATTCGATGGGTTTAGCAAGCTCTATCCATAAGGTTCACAATTTTTTGCAACACTGAATATTTTGATAGTTATATGACGCGAGAAAAGGAAAAAACAAAATAGGGTACTGTATTCTCAAGAAATCCCTAAAATTTAAAAAATTACGTGATTGAAATTTCACAAAACCTAATAGTTAGATAGATAAACAAGCTCTCTACAAACCAATCATCAGTTCTGTACCTTCAAAAGAGTGGAAGTAGATTGTATTTTAACAAATCCTAATCTTTCCGTATTTAAAAAAAAATTTGCTGCAGATACAAAAAACAAAATAACCGTTGCAGCATTTCACACCTGGGAACATTTCAGAGAAATCCATCCGTAAATTACGGACTCTTTAGCTTGGGCATACCGCCTCCTTAAAACGGATCTACCCTTAGCGTAAGCGAGGAAAACTACTTGAAATACTCTCATGACGCGGAAATCTTCACGGATTTCCTGCAGGGGGACCGCACGCTACCGCTACGGTACGCAGCCAGAGAGTGGCGGCGTGTAGTGAAGTGGCACACAAAAGGTTAGAGGCTGTACAGTCGGAGGACAGGAAATATTTCATTTGTTGATCATAAGCAGTAGAGGGAGCACAAGCAATAACATTTATTGTGGGTTGGCTCTATGAATTTATCGGTATTCAGGTTTTAAAACGTTATTTCCATTATTTCTTTATTACGATCGATTTACGTTACGATTTTATAGATTACGAGGGCAGGTAAATACAAGAACAGCTATATATTAGTAACAAGATTTCAAGCCCCTTATTTTGAAAAAGAGTAATCCAGAATGAGAGTCGCCTTTTGCTGACAGGATGGTTTGTTTCTAAGGCATGGGAGCGAAAGGCGGAGATGAAGGAAGCGTAGGCTGAGAGTACCCGTTGGTTAAAGGGTTGATTGGTTGTGCTAATTACGTCTATAAATGTTGATCTACCTGTGCTGTGAACTTACGATAGGCAATGCCAAGATAATAGGCGCTGCTATGAAATTTGTACATCACATATGACAGTGCAGGTAATGGTCGCAAGTCCTTCAATTTCTGAAGAGATTCAATTTTGAAAGTGATCTCGTACGATAATTTGAACTTAATATGTGAGCAAGTTTCGAAAACACAAACTTTTGAGGGCGTCATATGTCTGATCTGAAGGTTCAATGTAGTAGGAATAAGAGTCATTAAATTCTAGTTTCACATCTTGCAGCGGTGAGCTGTTCAATGGCCGACAATTTTATTACGAAAAACTGTCCGTGGATGGTCTAACAAGTATTGTGAATAGCATTAGTTTTTGATAAGCAAGGGGAGAAAATAAACTTTCATGGAAAATATCCGAAAAGATTAGTTCTAACCTTTGAGATTGATGATCTTCTGTACTCCTGGGTTGGGTTGGAATCTTTGACGTCGGTGAAATGTACATGGAGAAAGTGGTAGATGGTTCGATTGATTTCGTGCAGGGAATTTAATGTTCGGATGTTTGGCGTTCCTAAACTTCTACAGAAAATGTGTGGCGGAAGCACAGTTTGACATTCTGATGAAAGTTTTGTTCTTCAAATGTTCATGCTTTTAATGGTCACTGTAATGTTAAGTTCTACCTTGTCCATCATTCATGGTAAAGAATAAGGTATATAAACGAAATTTTGTGTTGTTTCTTTAATTTGCTTCCGTTTAAAAAAAATTATTTAGTAATATAAGAGCATGTAAATTTCAAGCCTACACTGCCGGTCGAGTGGGTGAGACTACGCAATATCAAAAGGAAAGTATTCCGTTCCAGAATTAAATACCAGAGAAAAAATTCTAAGTTGAGACCTAGCTTTTCAATGATATGAGTCTATTAGCTCGTTTCCATTTCATGCCAAATTGTCATGATTGTCAATCTAACGTAAACTTGATATCATGAGTCAAAATTCTCATTAATTCCAAACAATTTATACATAAACCATCCGATAGAAAGTCGGTAGAAATCAAGCAGTCGCAAAATTTATGGGTTCCTAATTAAGTTGGAGCGAGATCAAATTGATTTTTTGTAATATGAATATTTTGTTCATTTTAATTTTGTCTGAGTGGTAGCAGGCTGCAAGCCTTGTTTAACATACTTCCGGATCCCCAATATAGGCAAAGGATAGGCCTACGGCCGCCGTCACACGGAGACCAAATGGTAACGTTTCATCATAATGATCTACAGCCAGCGGCACTAGTCGGTCTGTCCAGGGCCACGAAACAATCAGATTTCAGCCTTCGTTTGACCAAACTGGTCCCAAACTAAGGCTGAAATCTGACGGTTTCGTGGCGCTAGACAGACTGAGTAGTGCTGCTGACTGTGGATGATTATGACGAAACGTTACCATTTGGTCTCCGTGTAACGGCGGCCTAAGCTTAGGTTAGCTAAGTATTTCTACCCTACGCCATAGGACTGGTCACCTTGGCCTACTGTTGGCTTACCATAGACACAAATAGGCCTTTTTGAAATGTATTTTCGTGCCTACTTTACTTTTAGTTTTCGAATCTTTTCAATCCTTCCATTATTATTTATTCGTTTCCCTCGAATACTGGCTGTTTTAATGCGGTATCCTGACTTTTAATACATCTTGTGCATAGATTCCACGTTTTCCTTAGTCGATAATAAATGTTTCTTCTCTGTCCTTGGTGAAAACATCACTGCATTGGAAATGGAGCCTTTAACTAATTTCCATGCTATGCTACTATATAAGGATGGAGTAGTGCGTTCTGATTCGTTTCGTCTTTCTCTAGAAAAGATGCGCTGGACTTTGTATTTGATTGAAATGGACGTGGAGAGCTCTATGCGTTGTTGATTGATATGATTTTTTAATCTTAAGTTTTCACCCAGTATTATTTTCTGTTCTATATTGGTCACTGTTGATTTTGTTCCCTGCTGATCAAATTGCTAGGAACGGTGTTATATATATATTCAGAGAATAGTGTTTATTCAGGCTTCTTAGAGTTTGTACTGTTCTTGCTCCGCGCCAGAGTGAAACGTTGTTTATTTCCGAATTTAATTGAGTTTGCAACTTCACGGTGTTTTGGTGTGGGAAATGAAATAATGATATGTTGTCATCCACTAACAGTGTGGATTTAAGGAATGATGTTGATTTCACGATATAGTTTAAAAAATCAAATAAACAGAGAAGAGGCCCAAAAACAGATCCTTGAGGGACTCCATGAGTTTTTTTCAACAAGTGTAAAGAGGAATTGTCCATCACTGCATGTTGTTTACAGTTTAAAGAGGTAGGAATTTAATGATTCGTCAGGGAGACCTCCTGTGCCGTAGTGGTGCAGCTACGACTGAAATATGTTTTGATCTACTCGATTGAATACATTTTTAGAAAACTTAGGAATATAGGAAAAACTAAGTTTCCCTCTTCAATATTTGCAAAGAAAACTTGATTTTGATTCAAAATAATTTCCGTCGTTAATTTTTAGTTCGAAAGAAAAGTTGCTTGTCACAGAGGAATAAATTATAATTATCCACTCGATAGAACTACACCTTTTTGTGTTCTATGTTTTTAAAATCTGGATGTAGAAATTGGTCTACAGTTGTCGGAGAACGACTGATGTCAATATTAAGGATCGGAGTTATTCGTGCAAGGTTAATAAATCACGAAATGAGGCTAATGAAAAGTATTTATTTGAAATCATGGGAATAATTGGTGAAACTCGAGGATCCCCACATCTAAGAACTTATTTTGAAAATATAATTTTCCTGCATGATTTGCTACATAGTGCGTTAATGCAGCTGGAACTTCTGAAGCGCATAGTGAATCGAAGTAGAAAGAGTGGTTTGAGTTGGCCTGCAAGGTGGCGAAAGTGGCTATAGCGGAATAACTCTTTGCCTTAACAACGATATTCTTCCTTATATTCATGAATGTAACTATTATAAATATCGTCATAGGACACTGTCAAAGTTGGGCAGTTCTTGGTACAAATGTACTCGAGTACTTTTGTGTGTGTAACCTAGGCAGCAAGGGCATCGAGTGTCCTCCTGTGGCGAGGAATTGCGAGGAGCTCGTCAGGATATGACATCCCCTTCTATACATTCACCTAATCCATGTTAATGCCATGAAACACGTGATCGTTTAAAATTCTATTTCCAAGTCTACATTTGCATCTTTGTTTAGTTCGTGAAAGTAAATGTTTTAGGCTGTCGCTAGATTTTTCAGACAATCCTTTAATTTACTTGGGTATACTTCATCCTGACACTTGTCAGCCAATTAATGTTTTAAAATGGTCCTTTGGGAATCCCTTTCTCATTGAATTGGTACGCTCTAAACTCTACAAACCAGCGCACATGCAAAGTTCACTTAACATGCCCAATCATTTATTTCTACTCGCCACAATTTCAACATTGTTTGGTATCGTAAAATTGCAAAGCTCAAGTGTTATCACAGATTTTTTCTATATATGTCTTTTGCCCTCCATTCTACTTATCAAACTAAAACAAAAATGCACGTTTCTTAAGCTTCTCAATTGTTCTACCTCTGAGACGCGTTTTTTGATGCGTCATGGTGTCTTCAATTGGGCCAAAACATGTGTGTAACCCTGTGTGCTCACTTGAAATTTTCCCCCGCCAAGTTATTCGAAATATTCAGTTTTCCTTGAGGTTAAAAATTGGAATGAGAAAGAACAGTCACATATCACTTTCTCCTCCCATCTCCTCCTCCCTCTCTGTTCGTCTCTTCACCCCCCCCNTTTTGCCAACACGCCCCCCCCTCCCTCCTCAGCCCCCACATTTCGTACAAGTTAGGGCCAAATTCCTCAAAGCTCCAAATAACTTGACACCCACATTTATAACGCTGATTGCGATGGCTTAAACTGAGGTTCAATATTCAATTCAAATTTAAAGTTCAAAGTTGTTAGCATTTTATAAATACCAAACATCAACTGCATCCATTAAATTCCCATAATTTTGAAAGATTGTTAACATTTTTCAAACGACCCATCGGTCGGTCGCATCGCAGCAGGAAGAACTTGAGCACGACCCTTCGATGGGTCGTATCGCAGCAGGAAGAACTTGAGCACGACCCTTCAATGGGACGTTTCCCATTTCGGAAGAACTTGAGCACGACCCTTCGATGGGTCGTATCGCAGCAGGAAGAACTTGAGCACGACCCTTCGATGGGTCGTATCGCAGCGGGAAGAACTTGAGCACGACCCTTCGATGGGTCGTATCGCAGCAGGAAGAACTTGAGCACGACCCTTCGATGGGTCGTATCCCAGTTCGGAAGAACTTGAGCACGACCCTTCAATGGGTCGTATCGCAAGGAAGAACTTGAGCACGACCCTTCGATGGGTCGTATCGCAGCGGGAAGAACTTGAGCACGACCCTTCGATGGATCGTATCGCAGCAGGAAGAACTTGAGCACGACCCTTCGATGGGTCGTATCGTAGCAAGAAGAACTTGAGCACGACCCATCGATGGATCGTATCGCAGCAGGAAGAACTTGAGCACGACCCTTCGATGGGTCGTATCGTAGCAGGAAGAACTTGAGCACGACCCATCGATGAGTCGTATCATTTGTTCTCGAGTTGTATCATTTGTTCTCGAGTCGTATCATTTGTTCTCGAGTCGTATCATTTGTTCTCGAGTCGTATCATTTGTTCTCGAGTCGTATCATTTGTTCTCGAGTCGTATCATTTGTTCTCGAGTCGTATCATTTGTTCGTGAGTCGTATCATTTGTTCTCGAGTCGTGTCATTTGTTCTCGATTCGTATCATTTGTTCACTAACAGCAAACTTAACGACCCTAACCACTCAATTCAAACTGGGGACAACCCAGGCCCCTGCCAGGCCTGTGTCGGTCCGGTGAGCTTTTTAGTTTTGTTGTTGGAAAAGAACCCTCAGGTGGTGGACTATTCGGTTTTAAAATTTTATGGCTCTACGGACACTAGATCCCCCTCCCCAAAGGGGGGGGGGGGGGGGGGTAAGGGGACCAAAAATCCTGAATTTTCGACCTCATTTCGACCCCATATAAAAAACACAACACGGGAAATGTAAAATTTTAATAGTCAATAGTCAAATTTCAGAAGAATCAGATTACAAATTTAAAATTTCATTAGTTTTATACAACAAGAAAAAAAAATTTTTGTGTACAATTCATAGTGTGAATATTTAGTTATGCATGGAGATTATCGAAATAAAATGAAAACAGCATTCAATTACGTAAATTGTAGCACTTCAACAATTACAATTACATAAATTACACTTCAACAAAAATTTTTGTTTTTGGCTTACACTCAAAAGCTCTAACTTTCAACATTCAAAAGCTGATGAGTCATTGAGTTTTTATGCTAGAACAAAACCAAAGACAGTTTTAGAATTCTTGGAGCATTTCTAATAAAGGTAATGTAGCAAACTTCCAAATTGTACGAATCTTTTTTTTATCAGCCTCAAAACCCAAAATTAGTGTATATTTCATTAGTGATAAAATATCGCATATAATAAAAAAAAGTTACAGATGTTAATATTTTTACCTTACTTTATGAAAGATGGAGGGATGGTAGGATCCCTTCTTTGATTTAATCACAGCGAATGACGTTCATTAGTCCTGTGTCAGCCGTGGCGTGAGAGCATTAATTAAGTTTTGTGAGCTTCAAAGGAATTCGTTTCAGGTTAGGAAAGAGAGGCGAGGAGGGGGCAGGTGTCGTGTGACTGCAGATGTGTGTGTCCCACGTGCCAATTTCTTTGAGGGAACTAATCTGATCAGCAAATTTGATGGATGTAATGCAAGTCAACACACTGTACTTCAACAAATCCTATTGAAATACTGTATTCTTCACCTAATTGGTATGTACACAACGATGGGCGAACATAACAGCCTTGTCAATGGTTGAACAAGAGACAGATAGAAATAAAAGATGCTCGCATTTGAAATTATTTTCTTGGTTAAATAAGCGATGAAAAAGCATGCTACCGACGACAATTGACGACAATTCTGAGCGTTTACATACATCAGTATGATCAACCCCGTAGCTGAAGAACGCGTTTGTATTGAGTTGGACATTCAGTCAATGAAATTCATTTTTGCGATTGCAAGCTAGAGGAGTCCTTAGTTGCACATTGCTGGAGACCTTGTGGAAGTGTAGCTCTAAATTTATTATTTGTGATTGCACAAGAACGCGTCTTCTCCAGCTCACTTATCGCCTCATGCGGAACCTGACACTTAAGCGAGGATGAGACGTGCAAGGATGTTACGGTATTAGAAGTATCCTGTGCCACACATATATATGTTTCATTCAGCTACGTTACCAGACGCGACCAAAATCTGCAATGTTATCACAAAAAGCCATCCAATGCTATAAATGAGCTCCGGTTATTATCCGATTAGATCAATCTCATCGAATGCACTGCACTGCATATGGCCCAAAATCTCCGCCCCACTCTGGTAAAATTAATTTGTAATAAAACTCATTATTTACATATTTCCTCGCAACAAATTAGGCAAAATAATAAAGTTACAAAAGTTGCATACAATTTCGAAACACCTGCTCTTTTCGCGATAGCAAGCATGAGTTATAGCGCCGACAAAAATCTAATTTGCAAGTGTCGGTCTTGAACGAAGAACAAGTTATAGGTTTGCATTGGGTAGGAATATCCGTCATAGATGTAATGGCCGAGAGACGTAAGTCTGTACAAAAAACAAACACTCTTAGTTTTAGCACGCAAACAGGCCAAAAATTTATTGTGATATGACTGGTACATAGTGCACAAGCCTCCTGGGTTCTGACAGGGAAGTAAATAGACCACAACTTTTTGATTTCGGCCCGGCAAAAACACCAAATTTTTTTTCAAGTGTATGTAGGTAAAGAGACAAATAACAACTCATTAGATGCAAGTAGGCCAAAGGAAAACCCAGTTTTCACATTCACGCATGCATGTTGTTGAACTTTCTCGAAGCAAATGGGCGTGTGGACAAAAAAATCATCAATTTCATTTTGAAATACAAGAATTTTTCATTGAATCTGAAAACGAATTTATAATATAAATTTTGACTATTAAAATATTCTGGATATTTTGCATTAGAAGAACCTGAGAAATTTTCAGTGGACAGCGCACAGATGCTGTTTATGACGAGCTCGACACGTGGGCCTGGCGCCTCTCTAGGGCTTAGGTCCTTCTTCCTTCTGAAATAAACCTTCAATTGCACTTCCCTCACACCCGCAACTCTTGTCTTAGATGTTCAACTCTTAGCTGAGCTGATGGAACTCTTAGATTCTCTTCATCTGACCTGAGATTATACTTCAGGGTCAGGATCCATTTTTAGCGATCAGCGATAAGTTTTTCTGGAGGACTCTTTGCTGTCGTCTGGAGCTTTCATGTTGTATGGTAGCCGTCCCAGCGTCTTATCTGCGACACCATCGTTTTCCCGATGATGTTGGCTCGATTTTGTGATTGTCTTTAGGAATGGTACATCTTCCGTGCGGCGATGTGGATGAGCGAGAGGAGGGGTGAAAACATCAGTGTTGGAAATATATTGGAAATAACGAGTGGAAATAATGTGGAAAAAGTACTTTTCTCTACTATTTTAATTGTCTGATGTCCTTTCAATTTTAGCAGGAAATTTTCTTGTAAGAAAATCTTACATGTGTTCTTTTAATCATAAAAAATCCATAATTGTGTGGTAGATCAGATAATATAACGCCTCGTACTTGGTGATTAACTCTGCTTTAATTCAACTGAGAATTGTGTAGAATACAATTTGCCGGGTTTTCGTCGCTTGTGAACACGTGTTTGTAAAATAAATAACTTGTGTTTAAAAATTGTGCAAAATTCAAAGTGAGCACTCGCCTAAAGCATGTAATGGGCAGCTCACAGACAGTACCGCCATTGGAAGAAATACCATCTGTGGCCCTGTGGACGCGGTCCCTGCCTGGCCTTCTCCAGCCTCCTGAGACGTGACGCAAATCGTCAGAGCTGTCTTCGCTGCCAGGCGCGGACGCACCGAGTGTTCTCTGTCTGGGGCGCCAATGTTACTGTTGTTTGCCACATTTATGTTCTAAATCCAGACATGATCTTGTAACAACTGGAAAGGATGCGTGACAGGTTGACATGCAGTTTGAACTTTTCCATTAGGCTTCACTTTCCCCTCTGTAATAAAAACTGTGTTCATTTTGGCTGTACCGTAAATTGCAGTAAGAAAACTCACACCCGCCTGCTGGAAATGAGCTCATTGTTATAATTCAGAGCTAAAGCCAAATTATGAAAACCTGTTTTCAATTTACATTTCATGTGTCATGGTCGACTTTTTGTAAACTATACGGCCTCAGAATGGCCTTGCTGTTGGAATACTCGCTGACATCTTCATGCGTAATCTTAAAAATAAGCAGTGTGATTCTCTTGTTCATTTCAATTTTTTGCTGCCGATAACAGGATGGTACCTTTTTTTTCCTTATAAGCAATATTTCCATGCAATTAGTCCTTTAATTTCTGAAATTAGAGTATCAATCTAGCTTGAACAAAATTAAAAAAAAAAACATTTAAATTGCCCTCATTCATTACTCAATTTATTTTAAACACCTTTTTATAGAAATGAAAGTATTTGAATTTGGACTCATCAACATAGGTTTTGGGGTTCTTGATCCCAATTCAACAACATCAAGACCCTTTTGATTGGCACCAGCTTGATTCTATCTATTTTCACGTTGAAATATTGTGAGCTTGAATTCCATTTTAATTTTAATTTTTTGATTTGCACACCAGCCATGTTCAATAAACGCCCACCTGAGAGTTATTTTTTAAACCAATATAACCGCATTTTCAATAAAATAGTCTCTGATAAATTAATCATGAATCATTTGTTTCTCAATGTAGTAATTTAAAATGTTTTGAATTGGTGCTTCCACGCACTTCGATATTTGTGTTTGAAATTTTGTTGAATAATTTGAGGAAATAATTTTTTCAGACCTAAATAAAAATCTCCTGCTGCGACATGTGAAATCGTTCTCGAATTTAGTTGTGCGCAGCGAGCAGCGTAACACGAATGTTGTACCGACCGTATGTTGGGACAGAGGATCTCTGGGAAAAGAAATGTTAGCTCCCACACAGATGCAGTGCTCACCGCTCAGGCGGTCTCCATATTTTCTCATCTGCATCCCTGCGTTCGATTGAGATTCGAAAATTACTTGCGTTCTTTTGTCAGTTCAACGAAATAGCATTTTACCGATGCACGTATTTTAAAGTTATTCCATTTATTCCAGGCGTTCGAGTGTAGTGCCAGCGCAGAGGGCTAGCCAGTGCAGTGACAGGTTTATTTCTTTCTCTGACGCGTTTATTGTAAACTGACTTGTACTGTTGCAGTACTTATTTTTTTCTAGTAATTTTTAATACGTTTACCTTTCTAACAAATGTGAGTAAGATATTCATTGAAACGTCAGATCTTTTGATTACTAACGGCTTTATAAAGATGGCAGGGGTTTATCCTGACGTTTTTATTGCCCACTGGTAACCGAAGTAATCTGTCGTGCGAATTCGAGGCGCTCTTTGGTCCTGAGAACAATAATTTTGCTGCTGACAACGAACTAGTCAAACTACTGATTGCTGCAAGTAGGCTAAAAGGTACAGAAGTCGTTGAGGATCGTTTGATTCTTAAAAAAATTTTGGGTATCATTTTTCAGTTTCGTCTGAATCTTTTTTCAGGTGAGCAAGAGAAAAAATATTTTTTGCATAGCATTATTAATACTGACGATATTCGCAATAAATGGGGATACTTTAGGCATTTTGTGCATCCACGACATCACAACCCTCTTTTTCTGAGCATTGAGAAATATGACATCAATTCAGCATCTACTACGATGGATATGTAAAAGGTTATTAACTCTATTACCCTCCAGCTCTACTTTCCCACGCTAATCAAAATCTATTCTATTCACTTAAATCTAAACCCGCATATGTTAGCGGTAATAAGCAGTGAAGCACTTTTTTAAATAATATTTAAAAATTTATTAATAGTTCCCTTATTTCAGCTACCATTCACACTATTTCTGCGAAACAGAGTTAGCTCCCTAAAATTTCACGTTGAAATAAATTACATTAACATTCGAAAAACATTTTTGTTGACTCGTTGTGCGTACTTACAACATGGCAAATCCTACTTTATTCTAGTGATATGTTCATCACATAAATCTCTGGGCCCTATAAGATACCTTTTTTATACTGTACACAGCTAGAGCGTTTGCTGAATACCCTGAGTTAAACTGTCAATAACTTGTGCGGATGCATGAAGACACCTAAAAACTGGCTCGCACGCGCAGGTACAAAAAACGCTCTGCATTTCCACAAAAACGCTGTTACGTTCATGAAATTTCTCTCACGAAAGTGTATTGAGGTTGTGCTGGAAAATTGAGTTCTGAAAATATATTACATGGATTCAAATTGATTTTGATTTCTGTCACCGACCAACGAAATAAAAAACCCATAGAAATTCCGGCACTATTTGGTCCCGAATACCCTGATTTGACTGCTGATAAACAACTACTCAAACATCTGACTGTTGTCGGTAAAAGTGGCCCCATGATCGTTTGTGCGACAGCTAGCTTTTCTTTGCTCAGTGATCCTCACTCCCAATGTACGGTCATACAACTTTAGTGCTTCGATGATTGCTGATCGCCATAAATTCGTGAACAGTTTCACATGTCGATGAAGAGATTTATTCATGATTGGAAAAGTTAAACTACTAAAATTATTCACCAAAATTTCGAACATAAATACCGAAGTACGCGGAAACATCAAATTAAAACTCTTTTTAATCATTTGTTAGAGAACAAAAATGTGAGATACAAGAATACTTTATGTCGTTAGAAATGCTGTTTTATTTGTTCAATAAAAACCATAAGCTGAGTACTTACAGAACCTAGCAGGTATGCAAATCGAAAAAACTTCTCAAGGATATGCTCACAGCGCTTGAAAGTGAAAATAGATGGAATTAACAGGTGTCGTTCAAAAAAGTTTCGATGTTATTGAACACGAATCAAAAACTCCAAAAACCAAGCAGACCAGTCGAAATTCCAAAATTATGTTCTTTATAAGAGATAGTTTGAAATCAATCTCTTTCCTTCATCGATTAGCAATAAAAATATTGTTGATGTCACTTTCGTTCGCAATTTTTTTTTCTAGAATGATACTTGAACTTAAGAAGCTAAGAAACTTGGATGCATGTAACCGTTGGAAGGCAAAAAAATACTATCCTGTCATCGTAAGATAGAATCATATTTGAATTTAACAGGATATTTATATTACTATTTTGTGATTAAGCTCGAAGAAACCGACGAATATCCGAACGACCATTCCATTCTCTGGCCTTTTTTTATTTACGAAAATGGCGACTATCAAAAATGATTTATAAATTGGAATCAGCTGTTATGAATTTGATTTAGTTGATAAATATTATGTATGTATTTCCTAAAAAAAATGTTATACTCCAACTTTCAGCGCTCTTTTCTATTTGTTGCCAAAACATGCCTACATTTATAGCACAAATATGTGACAAAGATCATTTGTATTGGGGAGAGCTTTCAGTTATCGTAGGGGAAATGAAAGAGCTTGAATTATCAAATCGATCGTCATCACATTTATATTATTGAATGGGGTTGAAAATTCCAGAAACGAAAGGAATGCGTTCAAATTTCTTCATTGCATAAGCGTTCAAGCATAATTGCGTATAAGAATCATCACAAAATACAGTGTACAAGTCTGTGCTGAAAGTTGGTTCATGTACGAAACCCACGGGTCTTCAAATTATATTCAAGTTTCAGTTCAAAACTGAGCTTTGTAATTTCATCAAACTCTGACAATATTTCAAAAAATTAGTTACTAAACAACAACGGAAATTTAAACGAGACCGTAAACTGTGCCATCAGTCGGAAACAGCAAATGTTGACGTGCTTTCTATTAGAATTTTCATAAAGTTTTTCGGCGAAAACGTCTTACTTTCACTATTTTCAGATGCAAAACAGGTCGGAAGAAGTAGAAATGTTGAAGAATTTTCTTTGTCTTGCAGAAATAGTTTATTGGACAGGGAAAATAATCTGCTAAGACCAATGATGATCCCCAGCGAGTTGACTTCGCATTACGATATATGAAATTTTGCTAAAAAGTAAATGGGAGAAACGGGAAAGGAGGGTTCCTGAAAGGAAACTAATTCACCCAAATCTAACAAATTGGGCAAAAATCGCGTCTACGGTCAGACGCGCTGATGAGGTGGTCAACGCGTGCACCTGAGCGCTACCTGCCCGCCCGGGCCGTCGGATGTGCTCGTCATTCCGGTGACGGAAGGTGAGACTTTAGGAGCGTTGGAAGCCGTCCTAATGCCGTTTTATGAACTCGTCAAATCGTACCTGCTAGTTAGAGAACACTATGTCAGCGTCAGTAACCGTCCTGTCAACGACTCATCCCCGGGGTTCTCCGTCTCGTTTTTATTGCATGACCAAATGCTGTCTCTACTTGTTTTCAAGCGCGTGATAGCTTTTTCTGACGATGCAGTGCTTTGCGTCCTTGAAGATATTTTTGAGCGAGTGTACGGCAGAGCTCTCGAATGCTGCAGTTTTCAGGCCGCGGAGCATAAATTAATTGTTCACACCCACAACAAAATAAATTATTTTAATATTTAGGCCTACCTCTCTCTCTTTCAGTCTCTCAGACCGAATGGGAATCAAATTGGTTCTCCTTTAGAATAGATTAGTGATTAAAAGTTTTTGGGAATAATACTCAAAGACAGACTCTCCTACAGTAAGTGCGTTAATCACTTGTGGGACGAAATGAGCTAAGTCATCGGCATTATCTTCGCTTTGAGAGGAACTATCCCAATGCAGTTCATAAAACCTTTTTCATTTTGTTCTCTTTCTTGCTCAAATTTGGCCAAACGATTTTTACCAGCGAGGAAGTATCTGGAAAAAAGAGAATATGTTCGACTCCGAAATAAATGTTAGCTTGTAACATAAGGTCTGACACGAGAAATATTTCACTGTGCAATAATAACCATTTATACCGACAAGTTCTCTCAAATTCTGTGATACAAAACGATTTCCCTCACTGTAATTAATGCACGCAGGACTTGACAAAAATTGGCGCCTTTTAAAAGAAATGTTTGATCCTTAAATTTCTGTCCACTCGCACAACACAAGGTTCCCTCGTCTTAACTCATAGCATGTAAAAATTGATTTATAAAAACTCAGCCGTTTCTTCAGCGTGTCAAGTATTTCGAGAAGCTTCCTAATTATTCTTCTATGCATTGAAATGAAAGTGGGCTTGAAGAAAAATTTTGAAATTTGAGTAGTAAATATTGGTTTCTTTCTTTTGCAAAATGCCAACCTGTCTTTTCTTCCTAAAGGATTGTGGCCGAATGCAAACCGTTGAAGTTGTAAACTTTCGAGGTTCACTGTTGAAAATCTTTTTGGTTCTCATTTTACTACCAACACAGCCAAAATGTTATATTCTAACGTACAATAAAAAACAAGAAAGTTAAACAACGCAATGCCAACCATGTCTCTGAACTTGCCTTCACACTTGAAACAAATCAAATCAAGGCGTTACTTGAAATTCAAATCATCTAAAGCGCCCCAAAAGCGTCCCTGAGCTCATGAGGTTATGCCAAGCTGGAGGTAATGAGACGTAAAACAAACCTGTAGAGCGTAAATTGATAACAAAAAAAGACTGACTCCCGCTGTTGTAATCAATACCTATTGAAAAGCCTTGAGCGAATATTATGATTTCATTTTATACAACTGCCCCCCTTCACTCTAGGAAAGAGTGAAATAAGCCTATACAAATAACAGGGTGAATCACTTCGCTTGAGCATGATTACAGTCAGCTTGTGCTTTTAATAAGTATTTGCATGGCTAACGTTTCGTGTGTTTAAAATGTTCCGAATAAACCATTTGAGGGTGTACGCACACATGTACGGACACAGCTCTGCAACAACGCTGCGTTCAAAGCTTCACAACACAAGCAAGCGGTTTATATACAGGCATCTCATCGAGGTAGTAGAACTAATCACTCAAAATAAGTAAATGTTTTCCATAAGCGAACGTTTTCTTCCGTCTCTACGGCATTTCAATTCGGGCTACTGAGTTCTCGTACTTGGAGGAATTAGTTTTTTAGATTAGCCAATTTTTATGTGCGCATGCATGGAATAAATAAAAAATCGGTTGAATGAAATTTTAAAACCATCAAGTCGTGATTTACGATAGTGCATGAGGGGTGATAAATTTGCTTAAATAAAATTGTTCTGATCACCTGCAAGGGTACAAATATATTAGAGAATGGTCTCTTATTTTTATTGTCGGCAATTACACAACAACTTAGAAACACTCAACTCTTCTCTTTATAATTTGGTCACTGGTGACTTCGGTCCTCCTCTTATTTTCTTTTCGAATTCGAAATTTCTGTGAGGCCTCAAAGTCAGAAAGCAAGAATATTGGGCGTTCTTCGGTGGGAAAGAATTACGAAGAGCTCGTCAGGATATGACATTCCATTATATATATATGCGCCTTATCCATGTTAATGCGTTGAAAAAATTCACAGTTTAAAATTATATTTCGGAGTCGATGTTTGCTTCTTTGTCTCGTTCGTAGAAGTAAATGTCTTGGGTTAATGTCAGATTTGTGAAACAATTAACCTCATCTCCTCCCCCTCTCTCCCCGTCTCGCGCCTCGTCGCTTCCCTCCCTCCTCACCATCTCCTTGCTCCCACCACCACCACCCGTCCCTCCTCCCCTCCAAACACGTCTTCCCTCCCCAGCCACACGTCTCCCACGATTATCCCGCGTGACACCCACGATTATCCCGCTGACTTCAATGGCTTAAACTGAAGTTCAATATTCGACTCCAATACGAAATCAAAAGCTGTTAGCAATTTTATCGATACCAAACATCAACTGGGTCTATAAAATACAAATACATTTTCAAAATTGCTTACATTTTTCATACGACCCACCAATGGATCGTGTCGCTAGCAAGATGTTATCAGTCAAGCCGTGTCTAATGTGTGTGTGTGTGAAGCTTAAAGTGTTGGCTAACCGTCAATATTAGCTTGACCATCTAACTTCTCAGCAGCTCGCCACCGTGAGGCGCTATGGAGAGTATCACTGGAGCTCTGTAAGCCTGGACGCTTGAGCTTCCTGCGGTTACTGGTGTTTGGAGGTAGAGTTATCAATGGATAAATATTCAAAATTCAACATCTTAAATATAATGAATGAGAAGAAACGCTTCTTACTGGTTAATGAGACATTCTAGTGAATTTGAATTCTTTAGGAAGACAAAAAGATTTGTCAATCTCATCTCAACTAATCATACCATAACGTCTCCCACAATTACCTACGCTTTAATAAACTATCCTACGATTACCAGAGCCATTAAAACCTATCCTACGATTACCAGAGCCATTAAAACCTATCCTACCATAACATGTTTCACCAAAACCTTCCATACTGTGAACAATGTTGCCATAACCAATCCTACAAAAACTTATCCTGCCATAGACTAGCTAATGAAATCAAATCAATGGAGCCAAACTTAACGGATGCCAAGACTACCAGGCCTACTAAAACCAATCCTAACTTATCGTATCATGCCATATCATAAATTAGCCTTAACTGTCGTAACCCATCCTTAGCTAATCATAAATTTTCAATTTGTCAACAACGGATGACCTGGTGACGGCTGTCAACCGTAACTATGATATCGCTCAGAACGTAACGTTCCGAACCAACGGGCACGCAAGCGAACGGACGGACAAGAAAGCGAGATGACTTTATATTAATGCTATCTTTCCGAAGCAAACCATTGAAATACATTCCTAATCCATTTTGATAAATCAATCAAAAATTATTTGAGAAATGCACCCTGACCCACCGGAACACGGGTAGGCCAGTTGTATTCTTTCACTATGGAGACAGTAAGATGCCTCACTGCTCAGCTCTGTCGGTGTTCATACCTCGGGCCGCGTTCGCATGGCATTCGTTGCCGGGTCCGTGTTCGGCCGTGTTGACATGCAGGCCTCCGAGTCCGCGTAACTTTTTGAGCGATTCTTTGTAGCAGCTCTCTGGGGGTGCTGGGGTGTTGTGCTCCGCTGGGGTTGCATTACTTGGCCAAGAATGGCCAGGCTTGAAATTTTATTAGCAATAATACATGTGAAATTATGTCATCCCTAATGGTCATTTCCTGCATTGCAATGAGCGTTTACGCTGCGTAGCAGTCGCTGAGTGCTACTCATGACTCAACATGACGCAATAGGGGCAATGAGCACAGCAAATCGAAATTTTACTAAAATTAACTATGCCTCAAGGTGCATGAATTTCCATTCCAGGTTCATCAATTTGAATTAATAAATCATTAATTTGAATTTGAGTTTATTCAGTTTGAACCGCAGTTTGAGATAAATTTCCCTTTGATTCATTTGAACTCAAATTTGATAAGTTGAGAGCTAGATTTTACCATGACTTTGATTAATTTGTACCAAAATGTGAATAAATTGTATCTACATTTTTTCACTTCAAATTAATCAAAATCAAGTTCAAATTAATCCAAGTCAAATTCGAATCAATCCAACCTTGAGTTGAGTTAAAAATTGACATTATCATTTGTTTATTTGAACTTTTTTTTGTGTTAGATGTGTATCTATTGGATGTGATGAGCAAGGAAAACGTTTTTCCTTTCAACAAGGAATACATAAAATTTCTGCAATATAAAAACAAGCTGTCGTAAAATGCGGTAAGTATCCAGCATCAGGAGGCACAGTGTGATTTGGATCTACGAGCGGAGGAACAGATAGAAGTCAGTTATAAAAACTTCGTATCACACTACTCATTAAAGTTGTTTTGCAATCCTACCATAACTGTAGTATGCATCCAGTCAAATATTTATTTTCAAAGGCAATTTTACGTTACACATTCACATAGCATCGAGGATTTATTTACACTCATATAGAGATTTATGTGCGTGAAATTCCCCTTTATCACATATATAAAATCATAAATGCACGCAACTACAAAATATTACCATTGGACGATATGTAGATTTAACCTCTATATGAAATATAGCAACGAAGTCTGTTTTTTCTTGTTCATACGATTTTTATAAAAAAGTTACAATATATTTCATCGACCGAGATGATATATTTGCCTTGGCCTATTCATTTGAAGGGATGGGACAATTTTTATTGCTAATGCAGGATTGTATCTGTGTAGTAATGTACTCATATAAATTGTAATCAAATGGAATCGTACATAATTGCTCAGTGAATTGCATTTGCATATTTATATGAAAGGTTAAATTTACATATCGTCCAATGGTAATCTTTTGTAGTTGCATGTATATCGGATTTTATATATGTGATTAAGGGGAATTTCACGCATATAAATCTCTATATGAGTGTAAATAAATCCTCGATAGTACTGTGTGTACGTGTATGTGTAACATAAAATTACCTTTCTCAGATTAAATAGAAGAACCAACGTTATAGAGTACATTTCTTTAAGCAAATGTTTCGGAAAAAATTTATTCCATCATCAATGCTGGAAGATATAAAAAAAAATTTCAGGCGTGAATAAGGAGTTAAAGTCTACGGGCAATGCAACCAGTATTTAACTATCTTATTCGTCAGTTGCTGGGAAAATATCTATAAAGGCTATGGAAAATTTAACAAGCAGTTAACTATTTAAGGCCTAAAAATACTTAGCAAAAAACCCAAAAGAATAAAAAAATTAATCCTGGTCCAACGACTAAAGCACCATACATGAGCGTATAGGCAATACCCACAGTACATACAGGCGTACCCAACCATACATATACAACGCACTCACATCTACACATTTATATATATATATACACACACACTACATACACACACACTAAGCACAACTCAGCATACCGAAAGTTAGGAAGTAGGGGCTACAAATAATTTTGTCGCTCTAAAAGAGTTATTTAGTTCATTCGTGAATATCTAAAGAGATTCTAGAATACGGAGGTCTTGTTCATTAAAGGATTGAAAAATTAGACATTTTGAAAGAGTGATTAGAACTGTTGCAATGGTTTCTAATGGCGGACTGGAGGGACAAGCAAATGGGCGGCCGGTACTATGAGAAAATCCTGAATGTTTGCTGTGATTGATAAATAGTTGGAGGGTAGTACTTCCAACGTACGATTGCTGGCAGCAATCACAAACATACACATATACACAGCAACTTTCCAGGCACTCATCCTGTCGCTCTTTCCTGTTAAAAATGGATGATATCTTAAAGGTATTCTTATAATAAACATGAACGTCTACCGCTGTAAAAAAGGTTCGCACAAGGACTAGAAACTCTCTTTGAAATTCACTGTTCAGGTAACCTAGGAACGGAACGCCAATAATAGATATTTTCTGTTTCGGTACGGTCAAAGTCACTGGAGGGGGGGAAATCTATTATCGAGAAATTTTCTGACTATTTGATTAACATGATATTTTGGATAATTATCACGCGCAAACATGTTTTGTAGATATTCTAATTCATTGTGTAATATTTGGTACGTGCGTGAGACGCAATAGGCCCTATGCAATAAAGTTTTTACACACGATTTAATGAAACCTTTGTAGATACAGCTAAAATAATTCGTACAAAGACCGGTAAATGTGGGCTTCCTTGAAACTGAAGAGATGAACTTAGTATCAGACTTCCATACCAGGACATCTAAAAAAGGTATTTCTCCATTCTGTTCTCATTCCATCGTGAATTTAATGTTGGAGTGAATGGCATTACCATACTCAAAAATTTTTTTAGCTTGGTCCCGGGACCTATGTAATAGAAATGTATCATCCAAGTACCGTCTATAGAAAACAGGTTTACATTCAGTCGAGCATGCATATAGAAATTTTTTTCTAAATGGACCCAAAACATATAGCAATGACAGGAGACATTTTTGGCCCAGTTACATATAAATTCCCCCCC
>JACJUY010002536.1:19843-30886 GCA_014220935.1 Platorchestia sp. MABIK | reverse complement strand
CCCCAGTCCACCATTAGAAACCATTGCAACAGTTCTAATCACCCTTACAAAATGTTAGATTTTTCAAACCTATGCAAAGCCTTTAATGATCAAGACCTCCGTATTCTAGAATCTCTTTATATATTCACGAATAAACTAAATAACGATTTTAGCGCGACAAATTATTTGTAGCCCCTACTTCCTAACTTGCGGTATGCTGAGGTGTGCTTAGTGTGTGTGCATGTAGTGTGTGTGTATATATAAATGTGTAGATGTGAGTGTGTTGTGTGTGAATGGTTGGGTACGCCTGTATGCACAGTGTGTATTCCCTATACGCTTATGTATGGTGCTTTAGTCGTTAGAAAAGTATATATTTTTTATTCTTTTGCGTAATTTGCTTAGTATTTCTATTCAGTCTTTAAGCGTCTTATTCATGACTGAAAATTTTTTTATTTCTTCCAGCACTGATGATGGAATAATTTTATTCCGAAACGTTTGCTTAAATAAATGTTCTCTATAACGTTGGTTCTTCTATTTATTCTGGGAAAAAGATTCCCTAAAAATCGCCCTATAAGTACTACTAAAACACTATTTGAACATAAATATTTTAATGAATCTATACTGCCATGAATATAAAATTGTAAAACAACTTTAATGTGTAGTATGATACGAAGTTTTTATAATTGATTTTCATCTGTTACTCCGCTCAAAGCTCTGAATCACACTCTGCCTCATGATGCTTTATACTTTCTACATTTTACTACGGCTTGTTTTCATATTGAAGAAATTTTATGTTTAACTTGCTGAAAGGAAAAACGTTTTTCTTGCTCATCACATCCAATAGATACATATATAACAAAGAAAAGCTCCAATTAACGAGAGACTATGTCAGTTCTTAACTCAACTTAGGGTTGAACTAATTTGAACTTGACTTGGATTAATTTGAACTTGATTTGGATTAATTTGAACTTGACTTGGATTCATTTGAACTTGACTTGGATTAATTTGAAATTAACTTGGATTAGTTTGAACTTCCGAAGTGGAAGGTCATAGCTCTCTGCATGAGAGCAAACAGCAGATTGGGGAGGGGAAGAGAGGAATGGTTTAGTTCGAAAACTCCTACCGGCATGCTCAGCCACACGAATATCCAGGGCTCGAATGGTCGAACCCACGTATTCAGACGCACACCGTGCGCAACAATATCTATAAATGACGGAGGAGAGCATGCCTTTAGGTAGTTTGCCCTTGTAATTGAAATGAGACCCTATTTTATATGCATTAACTAATATTATTTTTTATTATGTTAAAAGTATTTAGATAATAAGTAAAAATCTTTCTTGAGCTTTTCGGACTGCTTGCCTAAGAACGGAAATGAAAAATAAAAATGTTTCTTGCGAACAGTAGGTACGTGCGAATAAAAATTTATGATATAAAAAATTTAAGGGAACAGCGAATTTTCGTTGTTTTATTGAAATATTTTTTTAAAGAAATATGATTTCTATTACAGCGATTTTCTTTGCTCTTTTATTCATCGTTAGACTTTGCAAAAAGCAAAACTTTCACTTATATCCATATCTTCAACGTTGCTATGGTGTAGAGAGTATATGTTTTTTAGAAAACTGGAGAACCTTTCTACCAAACATGCCAAGGGGGAACTGTTTTATTGAATTTCTAAACACACGTAAAATCAACGAAATCATTCCCAAGTATCTACGATTTAAACTCTATAAGAAGTCATTGATGTCGTCAAATTTTCACCTTCCTGGCAATCGAAGCTGCTTGTAAATGAAATAGCGTGCAAGAAGAGATCTTTGAAGAAGTTGACGGTCGAGTTGAAGAGTCTCCAGGATACGCTGAGGAATGATTTCCCTCCTCTGACCGCCCTTCTATTCACCGAGCATCTCAAGAGGAGAGGTATGACCTTCCGCACCTCTACAAAATCGACCCACGAGAAAAAACTGAAAAACCTGGGCATCTTTAACAGTGTCCAGCCATGTGATCCGTCTAAAGTAGTGTTCAATTTAAATTGTGTGCATCTTTGTTCTTGTGTCAATTGCCTCCTAACATTCGGTTTAGATTCCTGTTTGCCTGTTTATAAACTAGAGTTTTGCAAATATTTTTAAACTTCGAGAAACTTTCATTTAATCTCCAATCTATTAATCGTGACCAATTCCTTAAAATGAGATCCGAGCTAAAGAGCCTTTCGTATCGGTACTATTACTCTTTTAAACCGTATAAAGTATTTTCGAGTATCTTCAGCAAAACTGACATAGATCATTTAAAGAAACTCTCAGGTGACATGAGCATTATTATCTCTCGGCCAGACAAGGGAAGAGGTGTGGTGTTGGTAGACAGAGGAAAGTATTTACTTAGTATGCTCAACCTAATCTCTGATAATACAAAGTTCAAGGTCGTAACGGAACCAATTCTAAGCTTCACTCTTCGCGTCGAAGATGAAATGAATAATTTCCTTCGCAAACTAAAGAAATCGGCCATAGTTACTGATGAATTGTACAAAACTTTGTTTGTCTCAGAATCCTGTCCAGGCATTTTATACGGCTTACCAAAAATGCATAAACCTAATTTTAACGTTGATTATCCATTCCGTCCTATATTCGCAGCTTACAAAACCGGCAGCTTCAATCTTGCTAAATTTTTAGTCCCTATTTTGGCACCATTCACGTGTAACATGTACGCTGTGCCTAATTCAAAATCTTTTATTGCGGAAGTAACTTCCTTTAATAATGCCAACGAACTATTTATGGGTTCCTTTGATGTCGAGAGCCTGTTAACTAATATCCCGTTGCATGAAACAATTGAAATTTGCCTAAACTATTTATTTGCTAGTGTTGACTTAGTCATTGGCCTCACCAAGCCTCTGTTCAAAACCCTACTTCAGCTCTCTGTTCTTAATTACTTTATTATGTTTGGTGACAAATTTTATCAACAACTTGATGGGTTGGGTATGAGTCTGCCACTTGGGCCCACTTTAACTAATATTTTTATTTGCTATCACGAACAACGATGGCTTGACTCTTGTCCTGTGAATTTTAAGCCGGAATTTTACAGACGATACATGACGATGCTTTCTTACTGTTCAAAAGTCCCATGCATTGTAATCTATTTTTGGAGTATCTGAATTCTCAACTCCCCAATAAGAAGTTTACGATGGAAACGGAGAAGCACAATTCTCTCTCATTTTTGGATAGTAAAATTACCCGTAAAGACGGCAGTTTTCAAAGTTCTGTTTTTCGCAAGCAAACATTCACTGGCCTAGGAATAAGTTTCTTTAGTTTCTGCCCATTTATATTTAAAATTAACAGTGTCAAAACATTACTTTCTAGGGCCTACAGTGTCTGCTCTTCATTTCATATAATTCATAGCGAATTTGAGTTTTTGAATTTGATTTTTGGTCAAAATGGTTTCCCTTCAGGACTGGTAACTTCATGTGTCAAGAATTTTTTAAATCAAAAATTTTATTCCCGCATACCATTACCTACTTTTCGCAAGAAACGTTTGTAATTTTCATTTCCGTTCTTGGCAAGCAGTCCGAAAAGCTCAAGAAAGATCTTTACTTGTTATTGTCTAAATACTTTTTACATGTCGACTTCAAAATAATATTAGTTAATGCAAATAAAATAGCCTCATTTCAATTACATGGACAAACTAATAACGGCATGCTCTCCTCCGTCACTTATAGATATTGTTGCGCACGATGTGCGTCTAAATATGTGGGTTCGACCATTCGAGCCCTGGATATTCGTGTGGCTGAGCATGCCGGTAGGAGTTTTCGAACTAAACAATTCCTCTCTTCCCCTCCCCAATCTGCTGTTCGCTCTCATGCAGAGAGTTGTGACCTTCCAGTTCGTCTAAACGATTTAAAAATGATTTCTTCTCCATCCGGTACAATTAACCTTCGTATTTTAGAATCCCTGTTCATTTTGAAAGATAAGCCTAACCTGAACAATACGCAATCAGCCTTCCCTCTGCAATTAGTGTAGTCTCTGTCTCTTTTTTTTTAATATCATATATTCCACTGATGAATGCATTTCGAACTTGAGCTACTCGGTGTTACCGGGCTACTCGGTGTTTTGTATTTTTTCAGATAGTTGAAAATGACCAAAATTTGGTCGAAACGTTCTCTTTTTTATTTGAATGTTTTTAAAGAAAAATGATTTCTATTAAAGCGATTTTCTTTGCTCTGTTATTCATCGTCAAATTATGGCTGTGTTAAGCAATAAGCGTAGTCAACGTAATCAACAATCATATCAGCCTGGAAACAATTTCGAGCAATGCTGCCAAATGATTGGCCTGTACACATATCTCCAGGGCAATGCAACTATTTCCTGTCGAATAATTATATAGTGTTTCAAACTATGCTTATTTGGTAAGAGATATCAGTGTCATTGACTGATGAAGTAGCCAATTTTTGGTTAATACTGGACTAGCGTACTTATGAACGCTGGAAAAATTGGGCTCACGGTTTGAGTGCCTTCAAATAATTCTTCAAGGAGCCACACTCCGAAAGTCGCTCCTCGTCTTTGCAGGTAGGCAGGGGCAGGCAGGGACAGGAGGCGGCCTGGGCGGGCAGGTAGCCCACGGCAACCTCACCTGCGCGCCTCAACGCTGGCACGTGTTCTTTAAGTCCAATGTGTTGTGGCTGGGAGCTTGAGTTTCCTTTAAGGATGTCTCATTAGCCAGTTGCTTGCATTTTTATAACAATTACAATCAGAGGTCCGCTCCTGCACTGGAGTGTGAATTTTTAATTTCATGAATACCTTGGAAATGACAGTAAAATGCTGGTGTTCATTGCCCATGAAAGAGTTTTCCTCTTCAATGAATTATTTTCGTACGACTCTAATATATTCCCCAATACACATAAATCTCATGAACTGAGTTGCCTCTGAATGCAGAGTGTGTGAGATATTTGCGTTGAAAATTCAAACGAAAGATTTCAATAATGAGCACTTCATTTGTTGAAATGGATTGATGGCACACATCCCACTGATCTTAATCGTAATTTTTTCATGCAATTTGCTTCCTACGTATTATGAAAAGAGGAAGTTCCAAAATTTCAACGTCAAAATATGAAAATGCTTTGAAAACGAATTGATATCATACCTGAAAATACCGAACAAACATTAGGCACAGACATGTAATGTCAGCTACGATCTTTTTTTAACGCAAACATGTAAGAAAGAATTTGGAAATATACGAGTAGAATTTTTAGATGAAACTCTAACGTTTCATAAACAGTTTCGATGTAATTGAATGTTTAAATATGATGCAGTTGACTCGGAAAGTCATGCTTTTTTGTTTTTACTACACACTGTCCAAATGAAAAACGCTCTTTGCTAGCAATGGACATTTGTACTCCTGACCAAAAATTTAATTTCAGACTGTCCTGTTCACTGCCAACCAGCCGGTCAAGAACCTTCAAAAAAGTCCAGCAAACTCCAACGAACTACTAACTTGTCGTCATGGACACCTGGGAGGTAGTGCCCAACCACGACGGTTTGCGCTGCAAGCTCCGGAGGGCAAAGAAGGCCGGACGGAGGACAGCGGCCACCACCGCTGTGGTGGTGCTCTTCTTCACACTCCTGCAGGTGCTGCCTGCAGCCTGCTTCCAACTTCTGGTGAGTGCGCGCTTGTGTTACAATTGCCTACAATTCCCTCCACCTGTTCCAGCTGTTGACATCATAACACGTCAATTTGTGCTCACGTTGTAAATTCATAAGTTGTCTGTTTACATTAATTATCTGCTTATGAGCGTTAACAACTCATAGTTCGTTCAAAAGTGAAAAAGTTGGTGTAAGAATTTTGTTAACTTTTACTTCTGAAAAGTTATGTTGTCAGAATGGTAGGATCACAATGGCATTATTAATGTTGGGTTGTTAGGCAACCATGATCACTCAATGCGAATGCGTTCTGTCAACATCTGGAACGAACGCGTACATGATGAACTGACTCACTCCGTCAATAGCTGGAACTCGTGCACGAGAACTTTTGTCTCTTCTGTAATGGAAACCTCGTGTGTGCTTCTTCACGGTAACGCATAGTAATAGGCCAGTAAATTCATGTTGGGAAATATTTTATGGATACGATAATTACTACAATGGACGATGAAGTTAGCGTTGGAATCTCTAATTGGTCATCCATGTTTTACGTTCGATAGTTTTTCTTTTGAAGTAGAATATCTTGGAATGAATTTGCCGTTGGAACACACCGTCACCGGGCAATCGTAAAAAATACATTGGCTGAATGTTCTGCTTGAATTAAACGCGCTTCTATTGAAAGTAACTCGATACTTTTTTGTTTTCCAATTAACATTTTTAATGAGGCCTCTTCCTTTTTGAAGTTTAAAATTCAAACAGAAAACCACAAAAAAAAAAACTGATAGCATCTCGTCATAATTCAAGATATAACTCATCATTTTTGATTACTTGTAGACTGACCTATTAATACATAAATAAAAGGTTGCAGTAATCCAAACTGACGCATTTACTGTTCACAGTGGACGAGTCGCTGTTTGGACCCGAGCACCCCTATTTGCTACCCGACGATGATGTAGCAGCAATGCTGGTTAATGCACATCATAAGAGGCGTGGAGACCGTCTCGAGTTCAATCATTCTGAGGACAGCTCTAACAACTCTACTTCAGGTGAGCAATTACAGGAGAATTATTACACAGTTTTACTCTGTGAACAGCTACAACGAGTGAAGGAAATACAAGCGCAACATTGCTCCCATGTGTCGAGCCAACTAAGATGCGCTGTGCTTCGATCTTCTCAATTATGCAAAGTAACATTCATTAGAAGTTCCTTCTCGAGAGCACATTAGCTAATGCTTATTATCATTATGTAGGACCATATTACTATATACCAATTACGGAAATAATTTCAGCAATTAATATTACCTTATGTTTCTTTCGCAGGCCATCAGAGTGAATTCCCTAGGAATTTTGAGCCACTATTTGACGCTGAGCACCCCAATTTAGAGCAAGATCTCAACAAGGCACCAGCAAAACAGCAAAATGTACGGAAGAAAAACAGACACCAGAATCGCAGGGGGTATACGAATATTTCAGAAAACAGTTCTGGCTAAAATTCTGCAGCTTCAACTGCCTGTAATGAGCGGTTTGAAGCGAATTCTCGTAGGGTTTTATCGATACCTCTGATGAGTAACGATATGAAACCTATAATTCTAAGGCAGGCTCTCTGAAGAAGCCACGACGGGCAGATGGAGGTCGTTAGCTTCGGAACTAGGATAAGGAATACCATGAATTCAAACTTCCAACGGGTTTCCATCAAGGAGAAACCTCAAAGTAGTTTATTCCTAACGAACACTATCTGATAACCCATGCTGGAGAGGAACGAAAAATTTATTTCACCTACGATGCATCTTGAAGCGTTTAACAAAACATAGGAAGACAACCTTCCCAACGTGTTCACTTCCCTGTAACGTGCAGCAATGACTTCAGCGGCTTCGTAACTCTCATTGCAAAGAGATCGACGAAATCCTACCGACATTCGCTTTACGCAAGCAGTCATCTGAGGAAAGGACAACGGGTATGTTGTACGAACATTGGATGTTCTGCTCATGTGTAAGCTTGGGATTTGCAAGATTAGAGTATTATTTGACTCTTGGAAACTTTCATTAAAGTAAAATTCTCTTATATGCCCAGTTTCGAATGATTGGTAAAATTCTTCATGTCAATCTTATTTTTACATAATTCAAATTCTTTTGAGCACGATATGTTGCGATGCTCTCATTTTTAATGCCTTACATTTGAATATAACATGAAAGGACTCAGGGGTACATAATTGAATTTTTTTGGAACTGATTATAATGCCGTGATTTTGTTTCAGAACTTGAAGTTCTACAGGGTTAGGCAAGTAATTTCTATAGCTCAGGTAATTTTAAAACACCCTTGAGACTTCGCAGATTCCTCGCTTAGAAGATGTCTTCCCCCCAAAACAACCGTCATGGCGCGCTGACATCTGGGAAATGAACCAGATATCAGTAGCAGCTTCCCTGGAAGAATGTGCGAGACAGACATTAAGGCTTCATTCTCCTTCTTATAGGAGCTTGGAACTAAGCGCCAGACATGGAGACTGGCCCTGAAGCATAACCTCAGTTCAAATGAAGAGAAGCTGAGAGTTGCATCAGCGAAACGGGCGCGCTAGGAGAAAGGAAATCGAACGTTTCCGTCAGGAGCTCGGTTGATGCGCCCGAGCCGTGCTCGGCATGGGCGTCTTCTGTGTGTTGTCTATTAAACATTTCTCGGTCGGGCGGCTTGACAAGACACATTTCAGTTTTATCTTGTGTAAATCCAATGTATGCATTAAATGTTTTTAGCCCAAATTTAAAAATTTATTGCGCAGTTTAATTCAAAATCTAACAAATATCAGCCGATTTGTGCGTCAGAACTCAGAGTTTGTATTCTATTTTCCTGCCTGAACACAGAGAACTGCCCTCATTTCAGTACGCTCACCAGTCATATTAAGCGACGATAATTGTGGGACAACGTCGCTTGGCTGTCTGCTCATTGTAGCTATGAAGAGAAAAGCAAAGCACACACTTCTAATGCACTCACGGCCCAATGTAGGTTAACTATTCATATTACCTGTTCTCACATACTGAATTATGCGAAAGTTCTAGAATTAATTTCGGTATAAATGTTCCTTGGGATAATAAGCGATCGTGTTTTACAATATTTTCGATAATCGTGAGTTGTTTGTTCCGGCATTTTCTACCTACACATACATACATGTAAATTTGTTATTGACAATGGAACAGTATTGTTTCCCGATTACAGTTCTTCGTTGCTTTCTAGTTGTGTATCCGTAAGTAGTAAAAGTTAATTTCGAATGTTCATCATTGGACGTTTTGTTTTTCGTGCGCGATCAATAAAATCGGTTATAGTAAGATCGGGAGAATTTAGGGGGTAAAGGACTTCCCAGTAAAATTCTTCTATGAGATTTTTTGTTGATCTTGAAGTATGGAGTCTGGAATTATGGTGCAGAATCACTCTTTTTCGATTGACCAAAGATGGCCGTTTTTCCTAGCAGCGAAAACATCCGCTTATGTTAGAATACTGCCTAAAACATTCTGTGATGGATTGAATGTGTCGGCTCTACTTTTCCCCAGCGAAACTTAGTGAAGAAAATAAATATTTTTCACTAACATGACAAAAATAAGCTTTAAATTGTTAGCATTGTGAGCATTGTTGTTCTCAGGGCTTCCGGCAGTCAGTTTTCCTTCAGCTGTACATGAAAACTCCACAAGTAGATGACTAGTTCTTGGTCTTGTGAAATTAATCCTACAATGTTCCAGCTTCTGCTCTCTGCCGTTTCACAGAAGGATACATGAATGTTCAAATCTTCATCATCATCATTATCACAACTTACAATACAGATTAACAAATATTTGTAATTATGGCCACCTATACTACTTCATAAATAGATGGAGTTTCGAAAACTTTCCCAATCTCAAAATTTTTTCAAGCTCACACGTAAACGTCTACAAAAAATGACGAACATTCTTACAATCCGTCGTAAATTTACTCATTATTGACCCCAAGTTTACATCATCCATGTTCTATAAGGTCTATAATAGCACCCGCATAACTAAATTTTTGAGTTTTCTGACATACATCTCACGAATTATACGGGATCAATATTTGCCACAAAATTTTGAGGCTTCCGACTGTGATATTCCGAATCGTATTAGGCACAGGAAATGGTGATCAGAAAATCTGTTTATTATACCAGAACATTCAAGAACCATTGACGCAGTGGAATATTTACAATCCAGCTTGGACATTCGACTTGGAGATTCAAGCTTCAACAATCTCGGTACACAATCTGAACGCTCTTCACAATCCGGATGACTTCCGTTCTTTGGCAGAAATTGAATTGCCGACACTGCAGTACCACTACACTGACCCGCCAACCAGTGACCTTCAACTAAAGCTCAAGAGTCCATTGTAGAAAACCTAGGTCAAAAAGTAGGAAGAAAAACAGAATTCCTTGAGAAAAACGCGTTTTATGGAAACTTGCGAGTTGGTTTCTTCAATGCATCTTCTACCATTCGATAGGGTTTTGCAAGCTGTATCTATAAGGTTTACAATTTTTTGAGAAACTGATTATTTTGAAAATTGTAGGACACGAAAAAAAAAAAGAAATCTATTTGGAAAAAATTTCTAAATTTCAAAAATCGCATTTTCGAAATTCACCGAACCTTATCGTTAGATTTATAAGATATCTAGAAACGAATTACCGGTTCAGTACCTTCAAAATAGTGGAAGTAGATAAAATTTTAAAAAACCCCAATCTTTTCGTATTTAAAAAAATTTGATGCAGAAACAAAGAAAAACACCAATAACAAAATAATCGTTGCAGCATTTCCCACTACTGTGAAAATTTTAGAGAAATCCATTCGTAAATTACGCACTTTCAGTCTTGGGTAGACCGCCTCCTTAAATTGGATCTACCCTTAGCTAGCTTAGCAGAGAGGAAGAAATCTACTACAAATATTGTTATGACGCGGAAATCTTCACGGATTTCCTGCACGGGGAACGAACGCTACCGCTACGGTACACAGCGAGCGAGTGGAGGCTTGTAGTGAAGTAGCACACCAAGAGGTTAGAGGCTGTACAGTTGGAGGATAGGAAATATTTCATTTGTTGATCGTAAGCAGTGGAGGAAGCAGAAGCTAAAACATTTATTGTGGGTTTGCTCAACGAATATAAAGGAATTCAGGTTTGAAAGGTTATTAACTTAATTAACGTAACGATTTTATAGATTACGAGGGCATGTAAATACAAGAACAGCTATAAATTAGTAACAAGATTTCAAGCCCCTTATTTTGAGAGAGAATAATCCAGAATAAGAGTCGCCTTTTACTGAATGGATGGTTTGTTTCTAAGGCACTGGAGCGAAAGGCGGAGATGAAGGAAGCGTAGGCTGAGAGTACCCGTTGGTTAAAGGGTTGATTGGATAAATACTAATGTTTTGCTTCTTGCAAATCCTAATTATGAATAAAAGAGCAAAGAAAGTAGCT
>JACJUY010002536.1:0-10100 GCA_014220935.1 Platorchestia sp. MABIK | reverse complement strand
GGTAAAAGTCTCATAATTCGTAAGGCATAGAATTACACGTGCAAAGTTTTTTTCCTTTGTTGATGGTCTACAAATTTCAATAATTGTGTTACTTAAATTTTATACAAAAGCAGTTTCAAATCTTTTGATAGGAAGCGTTGAAATGATCGTGAAATTCCTAGTTGACTGGAATATAGTCTAGTTCATGATTTTGAATTTGATGAAACACTGAAGCATGTTGAATTACACGTGCATTTTGTACCGCTCTCGATCTGCCAGAGCGTTCTCTGACTGCGGTTGCACCAGAATTCTAAATCTAGAAATCATAGTAATTATGCAATGGTTGGACGGCCTTCATTGATTAAATCTTCTCACAGGGTCCCTCTGTACTACAACTAGTGATCCATTGTAAGAGAAATAACTTTCCCCTATCTTTGTTCATCAGTCCTTGCTGTACTTCGGCATTTTTGGGATGTTATAGTGTAAATATTTATTGAAAATATGCTTCAAATCCATATCACTGATACAAGATGGGACCTTAAAATTTTCTCTTTTATTTCATATGTAACCTATCTTTATAGCTGCATTAGTTATCATGTACAAGTGTTCGAAATGTTGAAAAGACTTTTACACCATCACATATAATGACCATTCCTTGAAAACGATAGTGAAAACTCACCAGGCTTGGCATGAGAAAATAGGGCAAGATGAATTTACCATCACACTTGTAAGTAGCTAATATTAGCAAATCCTTGAGACATCATGTTGATTTGACTGTAAGTTAGATTAGATTGAATGTGAGTTTAAGCCTCTTGACCGCAACAACAGCGTTTTAAAGAGAGAAAGGAACTATTTAATGTGGAATTAAGGGAACGAGGAATTCGTGCACAATACGCATAAAAACGGTAAGTTCAGAAATAATTTTATAAAACCAAGTAAAAAATAAAGACAGAAGTAGTAGGTGCTGAAAAACCGACAACAGTGAACCAAAACAAGGTAGTCCATTACAAAGCAAAGAATATTTTATTTCAACAAAAGGAAGGCCTACCTAACCTTTAGCTTGAGACTTCACTTATTCCTCTTGAGAGTGCTAATTTGCATAAATACAATAATTTTACTCTCCAAAGGGAGATCAGGAGAGATTAAAGTCTATGGCTGAGGTAGGTAACCTAGCAGTATCTCCATTGGGGGAGTCAGTCCCCATAACATAGGACAGACAAGACTAACTAAGCTAAACCTATAGCCTATCCCATGGCTTCTAAGGAGTCTCTTTTGAAAGAAGTCCAGCAAAAATGTTCTTTGCAGTGTTATTTCCAGTACACGTCAGTGAAACTACAATATCACCTTGGCTTTTAAGAAAAAGCAAGAAAGTAAACAAGAAAAAGGTACATTCCAGCAATGGAAAAAATACTGGTAAAAGACCTACTACACTGGACTCATAGTGTTGTTTGACACTGAAGTAAAATTCAAGAAAAGCATTCAAGTCTAAACATTAGAAGTTCCTTTAAAAAATTAAAAACTATTATTCAAGTTTTCTAAGAACAATAAGTATATTTATTTTATCAGACTATAATCTCTACAACAATCATGCTCTCAATAAATGTATAAAATGAAACATTAAAATACAAACACCACACATTCTCAGGACAAGGTTATGCAAAATTTGTACAAAAAAGTACCACACATTACATGTTACTCCAACACAATTAAAAATTATTCAATCACATACACACCTCTTGTCAGCGTACATTTCTTAAAACCTCGAGCGCCATTCTATGCAATTTATGCAGTAATAGAATAGGAAGTTCATTACACCACAGTGTTCTGTTCATAAGGCAACTTTGATTTTGATCACAAATGAGAAGTAAAAATGTGAGGCAATCATCATACAACAATAAAATAGAACAACTTTACACAATGAAAAATTTCAAGAAATAAGAGAAAAGAGTTTGAGGCTCAAATTATAATAAAAGTAATTACGACATTCACTGAAGAGAATGAGCCACAAACATACATTAACTAGTACCATAATAAGATGTTTATACAAAATCGACAATAATAACTTTAACTTTTATCCCAAAAATAAATAAAAAATCCCCATGCAATCAACAAATTTATAAAGAAGACTCATCTTTCTTGCACTGTATCATAATTTTCAGATAACCTGTCCATCCCTGAGTGAAAGCCATCAAAAAATAAATCTGCACTTGAATCATCATCATCTTCATCATAATGATCACCGTCATAGTTGAAACTTTCTTCATTTTCATATTCATCATCATCTTCTTCTTCCTCATCCTCAAACTCTTCAGCAATAATTCCTTCAAAAAGAATATCCACTTCAGCCAGATCATTGTCATTGCCATTTTCTTGAGCCTCATTGGGAGGAGGTGGCTCATCTCTGATGTGGACGTCAACATTGATCTCGAGCTGCAGGTGATAGTCGGTGAGCATGAAGGCGATAGCGATGAGGACCGGCAGCCGCACTTTGGACTCCCAGGCAAGCTTGAACAGGAACGCAAAGCCTGGGGGCAGAGTGGACGGTAGGAGGCCCCCACAACCCATCAGAGAGAGGAGACGTCTCAGCATCTCGTTTTAGGTATGATGAAGTCTACACATCTGAGCTGCAAGGTCTCCTCATCCTGAAAAATTCCAACAAATATTTAAAAAGCAAAGGTTAAAAAAATTATAAATGGTAAAATATAAAAACAAGCTTGGACCTTTTCAGTCAAACTTGGTAAAATGAAACACCATCTTACTAGGCCTTCATAAGAAAAGGTTCTGAGAGCATGTAATTTACTTTTACAACAATTCATTGTAGAAAACCTTCTAACTATGGTGCAATTTTTATTTCACACAACTTCATATTCAACTACATTACACCACTCAATATGCATAAATAGCTGTGACAGGATAATACCAAATTCCTTGACTATTTTTACTTCATTAAAATATGAAATTGTGATTCATGATACAGTTTCAATGCTTATTTCACATTTTTTACACAGCTGCAAAGGAAGGAATTCAAGCTAATCAAAAACAGGATTTAGATACCTGTAATCCCTTGTTTATCGCAGTTGGTCGGTTCCCTTTAACTTTCAAAAATACAATGGTGCACCCAAGCTCTATGTTCCATAGACAAAAAAATTATTTTAATGTTGAAGGTTCTATCGTGAGAATGTTCAGAGTCTTTAAATAAGTGGATGCCACCAAATTCTTGATTTTTTTCAGAATTTAATAACATTTATTATACAGGAAAAAACTATTAGGTCTTAAAATTTGCTTTAAATTTCATCACTTTAATGCTGATTTGGATACTTTAATAAACTTCCAATTATCTGCCTCTTCCAAATAATTTTGTTATTTACCCAGACATTAGTTTCATTTTCTTTCCTGACCAACAAAAAAAGATAGCTTGAAATTCTTCCTAACTTGGGCAAGACATAGTCTAACAATATTAAGGGGACCAATCCCATTTTGAAGGGTCATTTTTTATTATCAGCCATAGAAGTCTGAAATTTTGTAGGCTTTTGTAAAATTGTCTAACTTAGAAAAAGCCCTCATGCAAATTTTCTGGATCTCTCCTAGAAAACGAGTTAGGCATAGAAAACGGCATTTTTAGAGGGTCTGTAGGAATTGCTTCTTCTCCGTTGGTTTTTGATGCACAAACTCAAACAACTTTAGATCCTGCTCTACAACTCTACTCTTAGACTTTATAAAATTTTGCTAAAATTTAATTTTGTTGATTTTTCAGAAAAAAAGATGGTGGTTGTAAAATCTATAGATTTTTTTGTAAATAGCTGGCGTGAAGCACCTTTTATTGAAAATGTTTGAGCGTAGGATTATAGGAATTTTAAGGCCGAATGAGTCAACTTTTTTTTTTTTTTGTAGCTTTTATGGTTTGAGAGAAGAAAGACTTTGAAGTTCAGAATTTCAACTTTTCAGGATGGCCAAAAGAAGAAATTAGTTTCTAATTTTTTTTTTACATTATATTTTTAGTAATTAGCTTGAAACAATTATACTCAAATGGATATGTAATACCTTGCAAAAAGTGCTACGCAATATGAAAAGTATGAGTGTGAGAGGAATGTGAAGGGGGTAGCAAGGCAGCAGACCAAGCATGGCTGCTCTACTTCTTTTCCTCTTTTTCCCTCCTCTCACAGCCAACTCAGTCAGTGTTGTAGTAAATCCTTTATTCTGAACATCCTATAAACTATATAGATTAAATTTTGGCAAAAAAAATTAAAAATGTTATCAATTAATCCAGATTGGTCCCCTTAATACATAGTTCATTAAATTCATTTGGTGGAACCTCAAACAAACTGCACTGTCTTATTGCACTTAATTAGCTTAGGTATTCAAGCTTTTAATAATAGATGTAATAGGTTAATTTTTAAGAAATTTCACTTCTAGAAAAAAAAATACCCAATGTAGCTAAGAATAACATGATAAAAACAAACATTTTGAATATTAAGAAATCATCTTCAGTGCTTTTAAAAATAATATATATATAATGGTATTAATTTTTTTTAAATTAATTCTTTAGAATAAAGGAAAACTAAAACATCAACATTAAAAAGATAATAATAAAACAAAACATTCCAGAAAATCTTAATAAATAGAAAGTTTCATGGCCAAGTCTGTCATTTAATGAATATCTGAATTGGCAAAGAAACTTTAGATTGATTGTTGAAATTTTCTATACTTCTTTGTGTTTCTCCTTGTCTATTCATATTTTGTCAATAAATAAAAATGACAACAATTAAACTTTCTATTGTTTGTTGAAATTATCTATTCTCAAGTGTTTTTCATTTTCTTTTTAATGTCCGGATTTTATTCTAGGTTTATTTTGATAAATAAGTTAGAGTTTACAAAATTTTAAGACTTTGTTTTATTGTTCTTTATGGAACTAAAAATTGATTTTTTATAGTTCAAAACAATTGTGTGTCATACTTTCAACTCTGTGGATTCTTCTTTTTAGCATAAATGTTGGGTAGATAACATCATTTATATCTTGCTGGATCAAATTTCCTTGACAGTATATTTCATTTTGAAGACCTTGAACTTGAAGTTGAGGGCCAACAGCATCAGGGTCTTTTAAACGACTTACAATTCCTCTTCACAATACTCACAAAATTTACATAAGAGTTCAGCACCTGTGTACCAGACTTGTCCAATAAACTACTCAGAATTCACCCATCCTAGTCACAAGCTGCTATTGGATGGCATCACTAGGATAAACAGTATGTCAGAACACCATCCCCAGGGATGGTGGCTCATTCCAGTCACTGTCTCTTACTCCAAACATGTACAAGAAATATTTTTATAGATTCTATGACACTCAAATTACACTCCTGATCCAATCCACTAAGACAGCTCATACCACTATCATCTTTAACACATCTGGTATACCAGTCATTCTCTTCATACTGCTCAAACACCACATTCATGAAACTCTCTCTCTCTCTCTTGCTCATACTGTATTCTAGCACAAAATGTTCAATTTTTTCCACCAATTCCCTATCACATTGCCAACATAATTTATTATTCTTCTCATTCTACTTCCATGTACGTCCATTCACGCTCAATGCCTTACACCTCACAGCAAACAAGAGTTGGCTTTCAAAACTACCATCATAGAACATCTCACACTCGGGCATTTCCTTTTGCATATACCAGATTAGTGTAGGCTTTTGCGACATGCTAAGCATCCGTTTATTCAATTCATACTCTTTTGCTTGCCTCTCAATCTCTTTTTTCTAATCACTATACCCCAGATCACTCACAGTACCCTGCTGTCTCTAAAGTTGAAAAAAAAAATTTCTTGCACAGACATTGTTTTAGCCGAAAAAAATTTTAATCTTCTTCAAATAAGCACAAACTGTAACGATCTTATAGACTGGCCACAGGAAATTTGTTTTGATAGTCAAGGCATAATGCAACTAACCCTACTTGTCAGTGAAGCAAAAATACATACTTTCTAGGTGAAAACTATAATGGCACACCATTACAGGAAATAAATATCAAATAAAAGTAGTTGAGCATCCATCATATTTATCTGTATATTTTCTTCAATTTACTACCTACCCTTATATTTCACAGACATCAACTTTTTAATTCATAGAGCAGGCGAACGAAGTAGTTGAATTTTATACGGTCTATCAGAATCGGAATTCCGGTTTTTATACGTAATATTCGCTGCCCAGTACCACATACATTATATGAAAAAATATTCTACATCATTTATTCTAAAATGCTATATCTCACTTATTAGATGTAACCATGCTAAATTATTCATAAATTTAAGCCTGAAAGTTTCGTACCACTGTCCTCATAACCTCATATCATGAATGAACATTTTTCGGGCGGAGAGTTTTTGATGAACTCGCAATTAATGTCGGTATCATCCCTGACTTATTGCATGTAGATGCTTCATACTGAATTTCATTCAAAATTTAGTAAATTCTCTATCTGTTAGAGTAATTGCATCCAGAGTGCAGTTTTGAAATCATTATTGGTTATGAAGATGTGTGAAGTTTTGACCCACAACGGATTTAAAGAGTTTTTCCGTGATGGACCTTATTGAAGTGATGAGGTTGTGAGGTATTCGAAATGGCGGGTCACCAGGCGCTGGGAAGCGCCAATTATATACTACTTTCAATTGGCTGAGGGCACATAGTTGGCTCGTTAATGAGGATGGTGCTTCTCGGATTGCGCNAATTCTGGTGCAACCGCAGTCAGAGAACGCTCTGGCAGATCGAGAGCGGTACAAAATGCACGTGTAATTCAACATGCTTCAGTGTTTCATCATATTCAAAATCATGAACTAGACTATATTCCAGTCAACTAGGAATTTCACGATCATTTCAACGCTTCCTATCAAAAGATTTAAAACTGCTTTTGTATAAAATTTAAGTAACACAATTATTAAAATTTGTAGACCATCAACAAAGGAAAAAAACTTTGCACGTGTAATTCTATGCCTTACGAATTATGAGACTTTTACCTCGCACCTAATCATGTCTGATGAAGCCCATTTTCATATCAGTGAGGATGTTAATAAACAAAGCTGCCGTTGCTGTTGTGATAAATACCCTAGGATATTCTAAGAGCAACCAACCACTTCATGCACAGAAGGTCACCGTCTGCTGTGGCATAACGAGTGCTAAAATCATTGGTCCGTACAGGATGTTGATGGTGCAACCCTGACAGTGAAAGGAGACAACTGCAGATGAACGATACTGGAATATTCATTGTCACAACTGGAAGATGTGGACAAGCAGAATTTGTGGTTCTAATAAAATGGGGCGACACCACGTGGAGCAAGGGAAACTATGGCAATACTAGAAGAGTTGCTTTCCTGGTTTTTTAATTTCGCGTTTTGGTGACGCTCCATGGCCACCACTGTCTCCTGATTTAACCCCTTCAGATTTCTTCCTATGGTGATACCTTAAAAGGGAAGGTTTATTCAATGGGCCTAATATTCTCCATGAGTTGAGTAAACATCAAAAAACGTAACAGAAAAACTCTAGATATTTTGAAAAAAGTCATGGGATATGTTGTACGTGGAATACGTTTGCGCTTAAATAATAATGGAGAGCAAATAAACTATGCATTTAAATAACATAACTCGAAGATTATCTCTTTCATTTCATGTGTAACAAATTTTGACAGTTGTAGTATTTCTCGTGTTCGAAATAGTGAAGTGAGTTTTGCGCTTCTCTTTAGATAGGTTAACAAGGGGGAATCATCTGTGATGCAGTTTGCTTCGGGAAAATTATTTGTTTTGAGGTTTACCAAAACTCTCTGATCCCACCCGAGCGAGTTGATTGTAGCATGTTCACGTCACCAAACAATGGGACTAGTGTTCATCGAAGGTATCATACCTACTTGCTGCGGAGTAAGTAAGCCATAATGATGTATTTTGCCATTTTTAGTGTTACTCTTCCCTTTTCTATAAGCAGCTGACGTATGTTATCTTTCCATGTGATAATGATTTAGTACTTGTCCTTTTTAGATGTGGAGTGCATCAAACAGTGGGTGGGTGCTGTAGTGAAATACAACGAAATGCACATTTTTCCTTCCAATCTATCTTAAATTGAGTTGTAGGAATGCCATTGCTAGTCGGGTCTAACCTGTGCACATTTTGTGTCTTTATTGAGTATAGTTCGCTTATTTTTAGGGGGAAGATATTCAGTTCAAGCACCGCTTGTCACGAGGGTCAAGAGTGATAATTGTTTCTTTGTTTGTCATCACATCCGTCCATTGAAATTTCTGCATCTCCGCAGTCCATTGCTTCTGTTTTGTTATACTCGTAGTTATCAAGGTTTGATTCTTCCGAACTTCTTTATTTTTTTATTTAAACATGAAATGGCTGGCCTATTTTACAGAAGCAAAGGTAGTTTGATACAAATTAGTACCGTTTTCTTAATGTTGTCCTGTGATATTTCTGTTTATTAACACGTGTGCACAATGTTCCACCTTTGAGGTAGACAGTCATGTGTGCTCGGGCACTCTACTTATGTGCCTCAGATGCATCTTCTCTTGAATGATCTTGGAAATGTTCTTCTAGTTTCATTCACCTTGAATATCGAACTGTGTTACTGTGGAACTAGTTTTTTGGAATACGTTTCTTCGGATTCTCCGTAGAGCAAGCCTTAAAAGTGCGGCTATAAGCTAAGTTACCCTTAAACTCATTCTTCTTTCAATTTGTGTGATGTGTTTGTGTAACATGAGTAGAAGTAGAATCATTCGATGCCAAGCGCCTCTTTCCGAAATGTCAGAAAATGGAATAAAAGTTTGGCAACTTTGAAAACATCGCACCTCATCAAGGTACTCCGACATTTTGTGGCTTTCTTCCTGTACCTAGGACTAACTCTCCAGACAGAAAAATCTGGGGATGACAGCGTTGTACATAACTTATTTATGCAAGATGTATTTGACGCTTGGTGCAATATGATTCTAGGGGCCTCAATCTATTCACGGTAGCGTAGCGTGCCTCGTGTGAACTTTAGAACTTTAGGTTCGAATCGAGCGAGCGTAAGTGATAGATGCAAACAGCAATGGTGTGTGCGTCACGCGGAATTTATCGCTTATGAATTCACCGCTTCGAAAAGTTATTAAAAACGGCAAAAACACACCGTAAATAGGAAGAAAATTGGTTGTGAAATTTTTTACTCTGTAATATTTAGGAAAATAAAATTTGATGAGATTCCATTGCATTCACTCATTGTCAGGTGGGGATAAAAGTCCTAGTCTATCAACATTTTAATGAATATTGATTAAGATTCTAGCAAGGAAAAATAACTACTTGGAATTAATTTTTATCAAGTATAGTTTCACACTGTCACTAATCTAAACAAGTTAAATAAAGTCTACGGGTTTTAGAGGGCCCGGGAATGTTTGGGTGAATGTAATTGTATAAAAATCATTTCGATTTTGTTGAATTGCTCAAAAGTTACTCCGTAATAATTTGAAAACAAAATCAATACCTAAATATTATGACATTAATAAAAGATAGGAGTACTGTTAATGTATCGATCAGCACTCAAAGTGGAATTATAAAAGGAGAATATTAAAAAAGTACATCATGAAGATACCTCATCTATATAGCAAGAGGACAATTTTGGAACTGTCAATCGCAAATATTGTAAATTTTTAAGGGTTTCATTGATTCTACCTATTCCATCTAATGTTCAATTGAGAGCTGATATTGGAATCAACTAAAATAAGTGAGTATTTATGGCAACTCAATAGGAGAAGAGAGCATATGTTCTCTATAACGAATTCACTAATTGTGACCCGAGCTGTGTCCATTTGTTGGTTGAATATAATTACCGTTGTTTAAGTCCACAATTGTTAAACGGAACATTTCAGTAACTCATGCTCTTGATTGTATAAGATGGCAATTGGCCAGCCATTCCAACCCCATCCGAAGCAATTCAAATTGATTTCAGAGCTTTTGCTATGCTATTGATTGATTAGTTGTCGCAAATCCAGCCTTGCTCCTTACCAGAGTCCCGTGCAAGACAACCCATATCTTGCACACTTAGGTACTAGGTCAGCTTTATATCACACTGGCCTAAAAAAAGTAAGAACGCTGCCTATTTATGACAAGCGGG